>JBAMBO010003182.1:0-288250 GCA_037044535.1 Lordiphosa magnipectinata | reverse complement strand
AAATAATGTTAGAGCCAAAACAGAACCTTTTACCAAAACATAAGTTTCGGTACGTATCGTAACCTAAACCGGAACCGAAATACAATTCGGTTTGATTGCCTGATTTTACCAAAGTGAAACATAAGTTTAGCGTGACCAGACGCTGATATTTGAAGTTTCTTGGTATTTTTTAATTAACTGAGGGTGGGGTCATACTATTGGATCAGTAGAGACTGAAAACTGTTTCGATATGATAGTCAAAAATTATTTGACCGTTGACTTCGAATAAACACTGTAGCAAATAACTTTAATTTTTGGATTTTTTGCTATTTTTATTAAGCAATTCACGACGTACAAGTGCAACTGTAAACTTAATTGGACCAACCGATGTTAGTTTAACCTTCGCGTGGCTAATTTTACTTCAGTTTTTCGCTGATTGTTTAAAAGTACAAGAAATAAGGCCCACAGCCTATTTACATAGACTCCACAAATGGATTTCTGTATGAAAGTAGTTTAGAATGTGGATTTCTGTATGAAAAGTAATTAAGAATGTGGATATCTGTAAGAAAAGTAGTTAAGAATGTGGATTTCTGTATGAAAAGTAATTAAGAATGTGGATATCTGTAAGAAAAGTAGTTAAGAATGTGGATTTCTGTATAAAAAGTAGTTAAGAATCTGGATTTCTGTATGAAAAGTAGTTAAGAATGTGGATTTCTGTAAAAAAAGTAGTTAAGAATGTGGATTTCTGTTTGAAAAGTAGTTAAGAATCTGGACTTCTGTATGAAAAGTAGTTGAGAATGTGGATTTCTTTATGAAAAGTAGTTAAGAATGTGGATTTCTGTTTGAAAAGTAGTTAAGAATGTGGATTTCTGTTTGAAAAGTAGTTGAGAATGTGGACTTCTGTATGAAAAGTAGTTAAGAATGTGGATTTCTGTATGAAAAGTAGTTAAGAATGTGGATTTCTGTTTGAAAAGTAGTTAAGAATGTGGATTTTTGTATGAAAAGTAGTTAAGAATGTGGATTTCTGTATGATAAGTAGTTTAGAATGTGTATTTCTGTATGAAAAGTAGTTATGATCTGGATTTCTGTATGAAAAGTAGTTAAGAATGTGGATTTCTGAATGAAAAGTAGTTGAGAATCTGAATTTTTGTATGAAAATTAGTTAAGAATGTGGATTTCTGTATGAAAAGTAGTTAAGAATCTGGATTTCTGTATGAAAAGTAGTTTAGAATGTGATTTCTGTATGAAAAGTAGTTAAGAATGTAGATTTCTGTATGAAAAGTAGTTGAGATTCTGAATTTTTGTATGAAAAGTCGTTTAGAATTTTGCTGTTATGCAAAAGTATGGTCGTAATTGCTACTTCTACTACTTCTTTCCTAGATTTTTGTATGAAACTTTTCGTTTCTTCGCAGGTCCATAGAGGCCTTTCTCAAAAATTTAATTCGAGTATAGAAGCCGTGCTTGTCAGGTGGGTGTGGCTACTTTTACTTTGAGCATTTTCGTAAGACTTTAGCAAGAGTTATATCAATGTATAGTATATTTCATGTTTGAACTCGTTGAACCAAAAGCTGGGGTATTATTTCCTTGAGTGATATGAATCAAGCTATTTCCATTTTATCTAAACTTCAGACGAAAAAACTAGCCGATGAATAAGGCGGAATAGAAGTATGATGTCATTTTGTCTATAGAACCACAGGAAAGTGGTGGGGTAGAGCTCTAAAACGTGGTACTCATTGATTCACCCTTAAATATATGACGTGGGAAGAATCGTTTACAATAACATTTCAGTATAAAGTTGTAGAGACTTAGAATATTTAGAACCTCTGACTTTTAATATTATCGCTTATCGATATTATGAGTCCATGGATCTAAAACAGTACGAAATAACTAGCTTGAGCACAAGCACAAGCCCAAAAGTTGTTAGAAAATTCTTATAATACACAAAGAAAACTTATCTAAAAAGCATACTTAGCCAGCTTCTGAATTGCTTTCTCCTTGTACTTGGCAAAAACGAACAACCCTTAAACTTTGTATAGTTTTTCTTATTTCGCGTTTCTTTTATTTAGCTTCCTGTTAACTATCCACGCATTCGTTGTCCCCTCTCAAAATGTGGGCGAGAGGGTTCAACAACCTTAGCCCCAAACCACAAATGGAGCTCAACCTCCCCCAGGGAATTGCCAAGCAGTTTGCCGGAGGGAGCTTATCAAAATACGCACATGTATAGGGAAACAATAAACATAGGCCTAAGATTTACTAATAACAATGATATAAGACATTTGCGCAAATGAGTATATAATAAAGCTAATGGAAAATTATGTTGCTATGTTGCAGACTGAGGGGAGAATGTGAAAGAAAGTGTGACGTCAACACTTTAATTTATTTTTGGCTTTTTAGCAAGCCCAACCGCTGGACCAAACTCTTTATCAATAATGCAATATAAAATTGATTAGATTTGACTTTTATGGCAGAACATTTTACGTTATCATTTGAAATGAAATTCTTGTTCTTAATGTTTATTACCCACCTTCACATATACATATATTGCACAACTAAGTAAACCTTTTGGGAAACGGGAAGGCTTTACACTTAATGGCCCATTAAGGTGTTGTTGGGACTTGCAATTTAAATGCAATTAAATTGAAATGTCTGGTCAGGTTCTTTATGGCCTAAATGAAAGTGCCCAAATGTTCTGACATTTATTTATTAACTATAATAAATTGTAAGGCATTTAATTTAACTTCATCGAACAACTACAATGAACGTAACCAGCGCCCACATGTTTTAGCGGTTTTCCCACCCATCGAAAAAACAAAATGTCAACTTTTTGCCAACCGAAAATTGTCAAATGCACAGAATTTTATGCGCCATACATTTATGTTGATGCGGTTTAAAAAGTTTTTTAATTACATTTGCAGGAGGACCACCCTGCAACCAATTTGCCCCCAAAACATACACCCACACGTACATTCATATGCATATATGTGACATTCAAAATATTTTACGCTCCATGATTGTCTTTGGCTGTGAAAATTTTCAAAACTCATTTAATTTGAAACAAATTAGAAATGATAACACACACACACAAGTGAGTTGTTGTTGTGCTAGAGGGAAACTGACAAACATTATGACACAAATAAAGTTTAGTTTTGCAAAGACAATGGAATTTTAAATGGTCCTTTTGTTATATATATATGTTATGGTGAGGATGTGACTTCAAATGGACTTTTATAGAACCAATTCTCTCGTTAGATTTATACAAATAGTAGCATGGTTTTTTATGGTTATATTGTATATTGTATTAATGTCATTTCGATACTGTAAGAATAAAGGTAAATTTTGCATTAGTTTTATGAATTAAGGTCTGGTATAGCTCAAGGTCTTTGGAATATGTTTTAGAAAAATACCCAAAATTGATCAGAAAAACCGTCTATTTCCTGTTTTTATACCCTTGCCAAGGGGTTTGATAATTTTGCCCAGAAGTTTGCAACGCATAAATCTATACCTATAAATCTCTACGCCCGACTGACCGACTGATTATTAACCCACAGCCAATACCGCTAATCCTAGAGATCTAAGATTTGGCATAGACCTTCATTTAGTTATGCAGGAAAATTATGGTTATGGTGGTTGAGAATGACAACTTTCCGGGCCACCGCTATTTCTGCTCTAGGTGTTAACCTCAACTGTTGTCGAACACTATTTCTGCCCTAGGTGATAAACCTCAGATATAAGTTTGCCAATATTTCCTCAGATATACGCGTACTACTATTTCCGCTCAAGGTGTTAACCTCGAAAACAGCTTGCCACTATTTCTGCCCTAGGTGATAAGCCTCAGATATAATAGTTTATTTTAGTTTAAATAGTTCATATTTTCGCTCCAGGTGATAACCTCGTACATAGTCTGCCACCCCGACACGTGTTCTCCGCCCCGTATTTCTCGTTACGTCGACCTCTCGTACTCGCTTAAGGTAATCCACTTCTGGTGGTTACCATTCCCATGCAAACAATGGTTCTTTTCTACACCTAGATTCTCGACGTGACTCAGACCCACACCTAAACTGAGCGCAATCCCCTTTAGTCCTTGTTAGTCTGACTGAGTTATACCTCTCTACCCTACAGGGGTACGCAAATGAGCAATGGGAATTTGTCAGAAGAAGAAAACTAACAGAGAGTACAAACAATATACACTCGCTGCTGACTGTAACAGTCGCAAAAGAATAACAGTTGCGCTCTGAATTGTTCTTACTTCTGCTCTCATACTCTTATGATCAATATGCGTGCTCTGCAAGTGGTACCAACAACAACTACATATGTGTGTACGTGTTCGCATGCTCTTTTTAGAGTGACGTTCGACTGGGGGACTAAAACTAGATAAATTTTCGGTCTTTGCGACAGATTTCTTCGGCTACATTTTTGTTTTTGCATATTGTATTTGCCAAGTCAGCTGCTCTTACCATTTGCCGTAGCAGTAGTAGGGTTGTGTGTTTGTGGGAGTGTGGAGTGGGATGGTGTGAGGGACTAGAGCGGTGGTGGGGCGGAAACTGGTGGTGAAAAGGGGTTGAAGGGGGGAACAGTGGGTTAACAATGACTTAACAGTGACTTAGCAGTGACTTAACAGTGACTTAGCAGTGACTTAACAGTGACTTAGCACTGATTTAGCAGTTACTTAACAGTGACTCTTCAGTGACTTAACAGTGACAACAGTGACTAAACAGTGATTTAACAGTGACTTAAAAGTGACTTAACTGTGACTTAGCAGTGATGTAACAGTGACTTAACGGTGACAACTGTGGCTAAACAGTGACTTAACGGTGACAACTGTGACTAAACAGTGACTAAACGGTGACTTGACAGTAGGTTAACAGTGGGGAACAGTGGAACATTGGGTGGGGGGTGTGAGAGTGGATAGAGCAGGTTAAGATGAAGTGGGGAAAAAAAGGGAAAGCAAATTTGAATTGCATATTAATTGAAAAGTGGTTGCCATGAGGTCAAGTTGTGAATTCAGTGCGTCTCATGACACCCACTCTTTTTTTGTTTTGATCTTAAGTTCGAAGTAAGTGGTTCAACGAGACGGGGCTTATTAGCTATACGTTCCCAAATATGGACAAGCAGTGCTAATGCTGCTGTGAAATGCACAATCCTCCTCATATTTTTACTAGAATAGGGGGCGAAATATCGCTATACCCAAAGTACACAATGTAGTTGTGCAGGCATCAGCATCCACTTGACAGTAAGGAATTAATATTATATATAATTCTGGAGTTTCCGAGCGCCTAGAAAATTTGGTTGGACGGAATGGTATATAATATATATATATTCTTGATCCGAGCAACGAGCTGAGTAGATCCTTACTTCTGTCTGTCTGTCTGTTTCTACGCAAACCAGACTCTCAGTTTTGAAGCTATCCAGCTGTAAGTCTTCTTTTCACGGTACGCTGCTCATATGTTGAGACCCTCCAGATCGGGTGACTTTATCTCATAGCTGACATATGAATAATCGGTCGGAAAATGGGTCTTAGTAAGTGAAACTTTCTATGTTAGTGCACCCAAACTCCGCAATTGTTATTTAGATCTGCAAAATTTGGTCGAAATCGGATGACTATATCCTATGGCTGCTATTGGAGTTATCGGTCGGAACATGTGTTTCAGTGAGAAAATCTTTTTGGTATACAATTGTTTCGTTCTAAAACTCGGTGATTGTTAATTTTATATGCTTTTAAACAGATTCGCAAAATTAGGTCAAAATCGAAAGACAATCGGTCGGATAGTGGGATTTTAATGTTTGCTTTCTTAAACTCTGATATTGCAAAACGAGCACTTGCAAGAGTTTAAAAACTTTGGCAAAGTTCTATAAAACTAGTTCTTTGGGGTACTTTTTCAAAATTCAAGAAAATTTTGAAAATTAACCAAAATTTTATTGAGATTTGGCCGCCTTTCTAATTATAGACGGATGTTAACCGGCTCGAGGTCATTAAAAAAAAGGACGGCAAATCACAACTGTATAAAACATAGAAGACACGCCGTAATTGGATGTCCTCGAGCCGCTTGACATTTATCTAAACCAAAATTTTAAAATCATTTGCTGTTTAATAGATGTATTTGCAGATATTTAAGAATTTCAAAACAATTATTCCTAAACAATCTTCCTCCTAATAATATCCAGTATGTGTTCTTCCTTGGTCATCATTTTAGATCTGGGCATGTTGCTTATAATAGCACTGATACAACTTATGGGCGGTGTCACACTTATCAGCACCCTTAATTGAATCGCACTTGCTTTGGATTTCCTTGATCTTCTCCACGCCCACAATGGGACCCAGTTTGGAGAAAATAGCTTCTGGCTTGATCTGTCCCTCGGCTATAAAACCGGTCTTCTCCAGGAAACAGTTGGCAAAACACTTAACCTTCGGATCGGTATCCTCAAAGTTGCCTGCTCGCAAAGCTATAGCCTGAGCCTTGGTGATGCCCTCCTGTTGGGTGCACTCTTTAGCGCGCTGCAAGGAAAGAGCCTTCTGCTCATCGCTCAACTTAAGCTGCTGTGGAAAATATGAAAAAGTTAAGTAGAAAACTGGCCCGAGTTCCCTTACTCACATCAGCTGAAGCCAGAGCAGCAAAGGCAACCAAGACGATCAGAAACTTCATATTGAATGCAAGTGAATCTAAAACTGAAACTGTTAAATTGCTTGGGCCAGCTTTGAACTTTTATATGATTTTTGTAAGGAAAATTTACGATTTGTAATTTAATGAATTATTACCTTACTGTTTAGGTATGGGCCACTTGTAGTTTAGCTCATTTGAATTCGTTTGAGTAATGATGAGTTGGCATTTTTGCCATTTAGTTAATCTTTATGCAAACCTTTGCTTTAAAATTTCTTGCAACGACATCTTTCCACCCCCTCATATATTTGGGTCACATTAGATGCCAGGGAGCTGATAACATTTGGTAATGTTTACTTGGGGCCAAAGGCAGCAAATGAATGATGAGCTCCTCTCTGTGTTTTAGTTTCAGTTTCAGTTTCTTTTCCTTCTTGTCTAAACATTTTTATGATTCAGGGTTAGAGATAGGCTACTGGGTTAGTTTTACATAATCCTCACTGCTTACATAGAAGACATCAAGGCGTTTTAGCAATTAGTTTCTGTATGCCATACAGTTGATGGATGATTGACAAGCAAGTGATAAGTGGGTGACATAAAGGGTGGAGGTGGTACCTAAATGATTATGCCTAAACAGCCAACAAAACTGAAATTTAATGGGCATATGCATAATGGAAAAGTTAATTTAAGCAGGTCATTAGCAAAGGGCCAGTCATGTTGATTGATTAAAGAAAACTTGAATAGTTTAAACTGAGAACGCACAAGTGGCAGATAAATAGTTAGAAATATAAAATCAATTAATTTGAATTAATTTTGGATGAGCTGTCGAGCTCATATTTTATAGAAAATTGTATAGACTTTGGAAATTTATTGAAAATAGCCGCCAAATATGATCAAATGTATCGATAAATATTTTAGCGTTAAGGTCTTTTAATATGATCTAATATGATATGATATGATAATGATCGACAAGACAGACGAGAACAGATAGGGGAGTAGACAAGACGAACGGAGATACGATGAGAACAGAAAACACCGTATCTACTTTGCAAATAGTAAAATGTGTGTTTATAGAAACCCGTGTAAATAGTGTGTTAATAAAAGCCCCGAAAAGCGAAAAATATACCCGTTTACAAATCAGGTGCGAGGTCTAGAGCCCAGGCCGCTTACCAATCCGTATAGAAACCCCGTTCCTTGGAAAACTTCGTAGTGTATAGTTTCTTCTAAGCCTGCCGCTGAACCTGCTGGACAGACCCGTGATGCCACTCAGTTGTTACTTACATTTCTTGACAGCTTTCTATAGAAGTTTCGCACTACATCAGAAAATAGAAGGCGACCATGTCGGTTCGATACACCAGATTACAACTTTGAGTCATCGAACGAAGGCCGACTGAGAATATCGAAGCTTCGCAGTGCGTAACCTTCTATATTTACATCATGGTTTCCGAATGGAAACGTGGAGCGTTGGACCCGAGTGGATGTTAAAGCGCGATAGGCTCAAACGTTGGATGAATTGCTGTTGAAATCGAGGGTGATCTAGCTGTCAGCTTGGCCGATTGTAGACTTTGGAGTTACTATTTGAAAATAGCCACCAATATGTACAAATGTATCGATAAGTATTTTAGTGTTAAGGTATTTCAAAACAGAGACGATTTTCAAACTATATTTAGAATGATCGAAAAGAGTAGTGCCAATCAGACAGGAACGTATAAGGGAGTAGACTAGACAGAAAGAGCTGAAATCACATCTCACGAGACATGATTTTCTGCTTGAGCAGTGGATTTCGACGAATTCGATCACGGCTTTGATAGTATCCCTCAAATTACTTCACGGTACGATACACAAAGTTTCGGGTGATTTCCAGTGGGCGCAACATATAAATATGTCAATTTGTTTGCATGAAAACGTAAGTTTCCACACATATTGTTTGCTTGATCGCCTTTTCCAACTTACCCTCTTCCTATGTTTGTGAATGAAAAACAAAGCCTTAAACATGCTTATGTGTGAGAGAAAAAGGTTGTGGCACCCCGTTAACTTGACAGCTTGTTAGCTTAGCGCCAGTAACTTGCCAAGTTGCGCTGGATGAACAATTTTTATTCGCGTTTTGATTGTTGATAAGTTTGCTGGCGGACACTACTGTTACCCTAATATTTTTTAAGAGCGCGATATGGCTACAGCTGACTTTCAACAAACTACAAATCGAATGCTGCTGCTGCCTCCTATAGATAGAGCAAAATATACATTTCTACAATATGGTTATACAGTCGAATTACCACTTAATTCTGTATACTATTAAGAGTTAATATGACTAATCCTCGCCCATCACTCCCACTAATCGACTTGCATTCTTGGTTTGGCTCTTTAGGGAATACAACTTTTCTCTCAACTGCTTAACTGACATCTCAACTAACCACCAAATAACACATTTGACACTTCATTAAAAAGCAACATTACCAAAATCAATTAGAGTTTTCCCCAAGCGTAACTCTCGACTAGACAGAACATTCAGCAGAATTCAGGAAAGGAGAAGCACATACATAACCAGCAAAGATACATACCAACTCACACACATGTACGTACACATATACATATGTATAGGAAAAGCAGATAGACTCTCTCGGTAACTTTGTTGTTTTTGGCAAACAAATAAACAAACAATTGAGATACATTTTGTATTTGTTGCCCGGGCTCCAGCGCTGATTCACAAATTGTTTGAACACGAGACGAGACTTTGTTTGCATTTTGAATTGCCGGGAACTGAGAACGCACTGCAAATCGCCAGACGACAACTTGTTAAATGGAAAATTAATTAAAAACGTGTCGCCCATGAAGGATGAACAAATTTTTTTAATCAATTCCTTAAGCCAATTTCTTCTCCGTAGAGGTGGTTGTGCCCACATTTTCCAGCCACTCTCGTATGGATTCAGTGGGCTGCAGGCCAACCAAACGCTTTAGCACCTTGCCATTGTACATGACCAGCAGCGAGGGTACCGCACCCACATTATAGTTCAAGGCCAAATCGCTATGTTCGTCAATGTCCACGCGTGCCAAATGCACCTGACCACGTCGTTCCGTTACCACATTCTCCAAGCGCGGAGCCAGAGCTTTGCAGGGTGAACACCAGCTAAAAAGGGAACAATAATTAAGATCTGATTATTTTGAAACATCCATTTACCTAGCATGAAAGTCCACCACAACTGGCTTGTCACTTTGTATGACTTTTTGCTCAAAATCCTTGCTGGTTTCCACATCGAAAATGGCTTGTTGAGCGGCTGACACTGAAGGACTGGCCATCCTCTTAATGGGTAAAGATCTATTCATCAATTTGGATAGACGAAAGGTCACGTTGGATAAATTTCTTGTACCGAACATTTTGATTTTATAATTATTGCAAACACACAACATATAAATAAATTTGATTTTCGAAATGCTCCGTCTGAAATAAAGTTGTAACTGATTTTTTTCTTACTTCTTAGCTGTAGAGAGAATAGCACAGAAGTAAAAGCCTACTGTGCATAGGAAAAAACAAAAAAAAAGGGAAACAAAAAATTTCCTGCTGGCCCATGGGGGGATCGAACCCGCGGCCTTCGCGTTATTAGCACGACGCTCTAACCAGCTGAGCTAATGGGCCTGTTGAAAGCGCCGGCAGTCAAATACTGCAATTAAGCTAAAGCGTATGCAAAGAAGCTTTTGATGAAATGAGATAACCTTTACCCAATAGTACTTATTGGCTATATATATATATAGGGTGACTACAAATAATGTTATTATGCGCACAACAAAATTTCAACGTTTTCAAATTATGAACTTTGTTGCAAATGGTTTCGTAACGACAAAAGGCTGATTATTTTCAAGTTCCAAGTCATGCGAAACATGAAAAATACAAATTTTGAACTCGAAATTATATCGCTTATATCTAAACCAGTCATGCCCAAAAGCAGCATACGGCAGAGCACTCACCAATTCTCACAAAGAAAAGCAGCAATACCAATAATGAAATTGTTGTTGGTCAGTTTGCTCCCAGCCAGCCGTATGCGGAGCGCTCCGAAGCAGGAGTGAAAAGGGACTCCCAAAGAAGCACCTCAAAGGAGCGTTTTTTGGAGCGCTCTAAAAGAATATATAAAAAAAAGAAGAAAAAATGCTGCTGCGGTGACTTGATCCCAGGCCTCGACCAACTGCGTACTTTCTTAACTATGGTTTTGACGCTACGTCTTGCTTAAGGCGAATAGCTGAGTGGGCTAAGACATCCGTCCGTGTGTTCAGCATTTGTGAGAGGTTCCGAGTCTCCCCCCAGTAAAGTGAGTAAAAAAAAAAAAAAATAACCAACAACCACACCACAGTTCGCGTGTTTGGTCCGCTTATCTTCGGTACAATTACAAAAACAAAACGTACTCAAAGAGCATACAGCTGTGCATCGCTGATCTAAACGAACAGCGTACCCTCTTCAGAAGGGGGTAATATCCGATTTCTCTATAATTTGTATATACCCTTGCAGAGTTTTGTTTTTATGTTTGTAAAGCATTGAATGAGTTTATCCTACCCTACTAAGTCTATATATTTGTAATCAACATGACAAGCTGAGTTGATATAGCTTTGACCGTCTGTCCATCTTTCTTGGAATTCATATAGACTGCACGGGCGTATCTGATGACTATACCATATATCGGCCATAGGAACGATCGGTCCGAAAACTTGTTTTTTTGAAAAAAATTTTTTTGTTTACCATGAAAATGTCTTCAAACTTGGCATTTATTTATTTTATATTATTTCACATAATACTTTCAGGTTAGATCAAAATCGGGTAACTATATATAAACATGCCATATAAGGCAAAATGCTTTTTTGTGGTAAAGGTAGAGTCTTTAAACTTGACATTCATAAGTTTAATTTGCTTCCACCTAATTATAACAACTATAAAAGTAGCTGCCATGTGAAGGATCGGTAAAAAATTTAGTCTTTATGAGAAAAACTTTATAAATATTACAAATAGTATTTGCTCTAACGCCATTTATCCGAGATTAATCCAAGTCGTATGAATAAAAAACCCCTTCTCTATATATATAAAAGTGTTCCACCTTACTGACTCACAGCCTTAACCATAAAAGATAGGAAGCTGAGTTTTTTACAGTAGCTGAAATGCTGTAAATGCACTCATTTTATGCTAGAAATGAGTACTAGGACCGGATTTTGGAAAATTCTGTCGGAAATGTGAAAAATTCGCGGAAAACTGTTGTATGAACTTTTTTTGTTTTTCATCCGATCAATTTCAAACTTATTTTCAAAGATCTATAAGAAAATTCAACAATAACTACATACCAATCATCCGGAAAAGTCGCCCCACAGGTTGGGAAATAGGTGGTTCAGGTTGTCTGGGCGAAACTTAAGTTCCAAATTCATTTTCAAAGTTACTCATGAAAAAAATATAAAGACCGTGACTTTCAAGTTTTTGAAAATCTACCCCCAAAGCCGGAAAATGTGAGTAAAATTGTGGTATGAAACTCTTATGTTATTCATCTGATCAGGTTTAAACTAATTTTAAAAGATCTGTACGAAAATATAACAATAACTGCATACCAATCTTTTGGAAAATTCACCCCCTAAGTCCAAATGGTAGGTCAAAGTTGTTTTTGGGCAAAAACTTAGCTCCCAGCTAACAGCTACAAGCTCATTTCCACTTACAAAAGTATGAAATTCGTAAGTTTTATGTTAAGGAAAATCTACCCCAAAGTTGGAAAATGGGCGAAAGAATGCTGAATGAAATTTTTAAGTTTTTCATCCAATCAGCTCTAAACTTATTTGCAAAGTTTCACATTACAAAATATTATGAAAGTTATTTTTAAATTTTGGAAAATCCGAAAAATTTCCAGAAAATTGTTTAAAAAAAACTGTTTTGTTCTCCATTCACTAGGATATAAAACTATTTTTAGAGCTCTATATGGAAATACCACAAAAGCCATTTGGATGGTAAAGTTCATTTGGGCGAGAGCTCAGCTTACTAACGATTATCTCTAGGATAATATGGAATACGTGACTTTCTAATTTGAAAATCTACCCCCAAAGTCGGATAATGAGCGTAAAACTGTTGTATAAATTTTTGTATTTATTATGCGATTATCTCCAAACCTATTTTCAAAGCTTCACTTAACCATATTTTACCAATGTTATATTCAATATTTGGTAAATATGGAAAATTTGTGCGAAATATTGTTACAAAAATAACATTTTTGGTTTCCGTTCGATCGGATTCTAAACATAATATTCGGAGTTCCATATGAAAATTCCATAAATTATACACTTTTTTTGGAAAATTGACCCACCTGCGTGGATAAGCTAGTATTTTAGATGTACCTTCCATTTCAAAATCATATTATGGCTTGTCAAACGGTCACAGAAGAGGCGCCATGTGGGGAAATCGATCAAAACAAAAATAAATCCCAGAATATTCAGCAAATAAATAAAAATAGACATTATAACTGACTAAGTCTGCTGAAGGTGTAATTAGAAATAGTTAAAGTTATAATAACTAGTATTTAAATTAAAACGTTTATTTTATTCATTTAAAATCATTATTTTAAGTATCAATTTCAAAGCGTCTTCAGATGCGAGACAACTATTGCATAAACTACAATGTATTTTTGGAATTGGCCATTAATATAAAGTGATTAAATATAAATAGCAAACATATTCGTGAATATTCTGCCTTTGCTTTGTTATCTTATTGTTCTTTTTATAACTTAGTATATATTTAATGAGCTTTAGTTAGCAACTACAAAATCCAAAGGCCTTGGCTTAACATATGCATTTGGCAGCGTCAGTTCAACAGGCCCATTAGCTCAGCTGGTTAGAGCGTCGTGCTAATAACGCGAAGGCCGCGGGTTCGATCCCCCCATGGGCCAGTAAACACTTTTTTTTTAATTTTATTTAAATTTTCTACTCAAATATTTATTTTTAATTTGTTTAAAATCGTACACTATTGTCTTATACCAAAATTGAAATTACTTTCCACACTTGTGTCACATAAATAAAATTGAAGTTATCCAAGTAAAAGTGAGCCCCACTTGAACAATTGCAACTCCTGGACAACTCGAGTTTGTTTGTGCTGGGCCCACAAAATAGATTTGCCGCAATGTAATTGAGTATTTGTATTCAATTAAGACTTATTTCAATATTTGCATAAAATGCTGCTGTGCCAAAACGCAACAGACAAGTCCGAGTCCCGTCCAGTCACATTTCCACCGACATACATAAATCCCCCCCATATGCTCGGGCATAATTTGGTGAAACGAAACTTAAACAAACAGGACGGACAGAGACTGAGAGTAACAGTGGAGTGCAGTGTCCAAATCTCTGACTCTTCGTCCCCCATGGGTTTGGTTTGCATGTGTGCAAACTGTCTGATTTTGACAGCCCGCATAAAGCGACCAAAGGACAGCAGACGACAACGATGACAATGATGCTGCTACCTCCTGCCGACTAGGTAAACACTACGCAGGAGTCGGAGAAGGGTTGGCTAAATGCACCACACACACCACGTGTGCGATTGGCGACAAAAACTGCAACAAATATTAATTTTTATTACGCAAACATTGCTTTAATTACATTATTTTTGCGTACGGCCAACAAACAAACTTGATGTGTGTGGCGAGCACTCCAGCTCACTGCATTCCCCTCTTCCCTGCTGCCTGATCAATCACTGGAAAATTGGATTTTCATATGGGCATGCAATTTCCGTTGCCCCGCCTTTGCCTTGTGGCGGTGAAAATCAATCGGTTGTGGTGTCTACCCCAAAAGCAGATCCCCTGGACGAGCAGCCGCCAACCGTTTGACAAGCACAAACACAAACTTAATCAGTATCCATGGATTGGTCAATAATTTTTAAATACATATCAAGTGTTAACTGCGATGCATTTTTTTCAGGAAGGGAAAGTGGGGACAAATGGAAGGAAAATACAGTGAAATGCTGCTTCTTTTTAACTTAGGTAAATGCGATTTGTGGTTTCTTTTAACAAAATGGTATTTAGTTAGAAAAAACAACCATTTCGGAGAGCTCACTCAATACCCAGCTATAATCTAGGATATCATAACCAACTTAAAACTGACTCATTTACTTAAATTCCACAACAAGTCGAGCAGCTTGTTACAACAGGTTGAAACGTTTTAAAGTACATATTTGGGAATTCTAAGACCAACTACGAAAATACCGAAAAGTATGCAATGCTTTGGTAATATTTACCCAGCGGTGGGCACGCCTTTGCTCCCACTGCAACGAGACCGAAGTAATCCTTCCATTACAACTGTGAGCTGTTACCTTAACGAGCTCAAATGTGATCCTACTTCCGTTTTGGATAAGAACGTCCGAATCACGTGCTCACTGGGGTAAACATCGAAAAATTCAATGATTTAATCCAGACTGCAAACACAAAAATATTCTGAGAAGCTCCGATTCGCGGATTCACATCAAAATTTACCAATGGTTAATGTTCGAAAAATTTCAGTTCGAGGTTTTTGGGTTAGAACTTTGGTTCTGCCCACGACTTTCCCACATATGGGTCAACATATCAGAGATAATTTTATACAAATTTTTATGAAAGCTATATTGAGTACGGCGAATTTGGAAACCATATTTACTAGATAACAGAAAAGTATCATTCGACGAATGTTTGCAATATTTTCCAAATCGACCTTCTTTAAAATATAAACTTTTATAAACTTTTATAAACGCATACGTACTCAAAATCGGGGCTTTTACGAACAAAAAACACAAGCTTCAAATAAAGATTCGAGTAATACTCGCCATAAGTGCTTATCCAAAATTGCTCACCATAATCAATCAACCTATCACTGTGGATCCAGTGTTTGGACCTGTTAAAGCGAATTCACATTCAATTTTTGATGGAGATTAAATATACTGAATTTTTTAAATCGTTATACCAAATGCATAACTAGTGATTACTGCAACGCTCGCAGGTGCCACATGCACAGAATCAGTGTCCCTTGTTGTTGCGTAGCTTTCTTCAATTTCATATGTTTCTGTTTCACATATTAAACAAAGGGTGCCCAAGCATATTGTGCACGCAGCGCATTCGTTGTTGTTTTACGCAATCAGCGGACTAGCGCGTATAGGACTCATGCATCACTTATGGGTATACGTATAGCCAAGGCATACTTAACTAGGTAGCCGAACTCGCTCTCTTCGCTTACTTCTTAGATGTCAGTCTGTGAACAACAGTTGCGAGCGACGCATCTCCGCGGACGAATTTTTTGTGTTCTGCTGCTTAGTTCGCTCTCTTTTGTATTTTTATAAGAAGTTGTAAGAGGGCGAGTGCGGCTACCTAGTTAAGTATGCCTTGCGTATAGCAACCACAACTTTATATGTGTTCTTTCTACTCTTTATCTCCGAACGTTTTGTTGTTGGCTCCGAATAGCTGGATATATACCTGCATACGCGCATTTTTCAGTTGAATGCAAGCGATTGGCGAGTACCACAAGCGCCGACGACTCTCTACGAACTGAGCACAGTGTGCGCAAAGCGCACACTCACAACGCAAAACTTTGCGCAAAGAACCCAAAACATCAATACTTTTAGGTTTCAGTCTTGATTTGCGGAAATTCGTGCGTGTGACACATACATCCATATTTCACTAACACTCATAAGTGCTTTGCGCAAAAAACTTGTGTGGTGCATTTGGCGCTTAACAACTTTAAAAGTGTTCTCTTTTTACGTTCTCTCCCAGCGAAGGTTTTGTTGACACGAGCACACACAAAGAAAATTCGATTTTCTCTTTATATTTCTTGTGGTTGTTGTTGCTTAAGATATATTTTCTTCTCTGTATTAAATAATCAAAGTCGTGCAAGCTTTCGTTCCGCTTACTCTTCCGCTACACTTATATGTACTCATTTGTAGCTTTACGCCTAGGTACCCCAAGAAGAAAGACACTAAGTGATTCATGACTTCATCAAGCATTCGTTGTAAATTGTCGAGTGCTTGCACTGCTTTATCCCAGCGTTTGTCAAGAAGAGCAATACCAAAAAAGTGAGAGTGCGTTGCAAACCAGCTCTGACCTACTTCATTGACCGCTGGTCAGACATAGAAAAGCTGTTGGCTATCTTGGCACAAGCCTCGGTGACAATTTGGTGCTTTACGCACACTATTAAAGGGGACAAAATATATCAGTGGTGTTCAAACTCACACAATCAAACATTGCGCTTGTGTGCTTAGCAGCGAAACACGAAGTAAACATGTTGACATTTCAACATGAGCAATAAGTAAACGAACAAATGCCTTGTGGGAGAACAAAATGCCGAACATGCGCATCCTAAGAGAGCAAGCCGCCGAGAACACACGTATTCTCTCTCGCCGATAGAACTATGAATTCCTATCCCATAGAACATACTTTTGGCATTTTGGACACCACTGAAATAGATACATACATACTGAAATAGATACTACATAAAACCCCATCCAAAATAAATGTTTTTTCTCCAATTTTATAATAGCGTACCCCTTTTATACCGCATTACATTTTTAAACTTGATGTTGCAGTAGCATAAAATTAATAAAAATATTTCACATCAAAGTATCCTTTCATCCTTTTCAGAAACCCGTCAAATTTACACCTTTCCACTGACAGCTAGAAAAAAAAAACTCAGTTGGTTTCAACTCTAGCGTAAATTTTTGGCAAATCGAAATTGGAAAATCAAACAAAATGAAGCCCCAGCCAATCCATTGACTTGTTGTATTGCAGGCCATCAATAAAATTGACATATTTGTCAATATATTTCCAAAAATTTTAATTAATTTTCGCGCCACTTAAAAGTGCGCTACAAAATTGCACACAAACCCAATAAAATGGGGACGGGAGGGCGCTGAGCAAACCGCAAACACTAAATTCCAAATAAATTTGTTGAAATATGCAAAGGTGCATGAATTGCGCCAGGTTGCGGCATTTCCCCCCCCTTAAAATGGGGTCGAAGCGTCAACGAGACAACAACATGCACATCAAATTTTAATAGCCAAAAAAAAGTTGGAAGCCACAAAGTCCATTTCCATGGAGGAAAAGTTCATTTCCATGGACATGGAGGAAAAGGCTCGTTGCGGTTGTTGTTGCTGTTGTTGGGTGACATGCTTGATGTACGCTTTTGGTTTTGCCCACCAAGATGTTGCAATGACATTGAATATTGATGAAAATAAATCGAATTTCCGTCAGTTGGGGGAAAAAAAAATGGAGCTAGATCTGGACACATCTCTTTCCTATATACATATGTGAGTGTGTATGTGTGTTTATATTGATTGCCAAATCGTTGAGCCAAGCAAAGGGTTCCGGCTGAATTGAGTTTGGCGCAGTCTGCAGCTGGCGAGTGTCAAAATCCCACGTAGTCGGTGTTTTTTTTTTTTGGTTTTTTGGGAACATTTGCGGTTATCTTTGGGTTCCGATTTGGGAAAAGTCTGGACTGTCAGTGTGTGTGTGTGTGTGTGTGGCTCTTAGCTGATTGAAACATATCTTGCTTAACATTTACATTTGGTGTTAACTTTTAAAACTGCATTTCATTTGGAAGTGAAAAGAAAAAGTAAGCTAAGTTGTTGAAGCTGTTCTAATGGTAAAAGTGTAAATGGGTGCTTAAAATAGTGAAAAGTAACTGAATACAGTGAAAAGATACAGTGAATAGATCGGACATCTCATATGGCGGGTTTTGCTGCTTTTGATGGCTCAATGGTTAAACGCGTCACCAATGTCGCGCGGTCTGTTTGTTGGTCGAAAAGTTGTGGGTTCGAGTCCCAGCTGCGGCGGATTCTCTTTTCTTTTTTTTTAATTGTATTAATTAAATATTTTTTTTACAATTTTTTATTAAACTAAACTACAAAATTTCTTGATTTCAAAGAATTTGTCTTCACAATTAAATATTGAAATCTAAACAAAAGTTTTCAAAGTTTTTTTTTTCTAGATTTCAGTCCCTTCGTTGACTTTTAGACCCAAATTCTCCGTTGCATGCAAAAGTTGTTTGCACTGTAAACAGCAACGACAGAAAAAAAAACCAACATGAAAAAGCACTCGGCTCGTGGTTATTAAAGCCATATTTGTGCCATTGGCCAAAAAAAAAAAAAAATGTGAAATGTGGCAAATGCTGAACTGAAAGTGCCGGACAACGGCATGCAAAGCAGCGATAAGAGTTGGAGAGCAAAAAAGTAAATACATAATCCACGTGAGTTGGTCTAGTGTTTTGTCTGGCTTGAGGTTGGTGGTCAAAACTTGCACTTAAAAGCGAGCGCGTGCTTAATTTGAGTAAAATATATATTCTTTCAGAATATAAAAACAAAAAAATAAAGGAATCACACATTTTCCTTTTTGATATAGCAGAGCAAGGTTTCGATCCTCGGACCTCTGGGTTATGGGCCCAGCACGCTTCCACTGCGCCACTCTGCTTGTTGAATTTGTTCCGGCAAAGAAGTCTATTTGTGTGAACTGATAAAGGATGCAACCCCGCCCACTTATTAGCTTTATTATGCTGCTTTCGATTTCGGTCAAATCCGAATTGTTACTGGTTTTTGGTTCCAGAAACCGACTTTTAGACGCAGAACCCTATTTATATTCATTCAATCTTCTTGAAGGCAAAACGTTTCTTCGAAATTCTTTAATCGTTTCTTAGAAATCACAATCCAATTCCGATCAATCGAATGCGGAAACAAGAACAGGACTGATTATTTAACTACAGGTGCGAGCGTGAGGGAATTTTCTTTCACGTCAAGAACGATTCACAAAATATAAATCTAGTTACGCACGATTCGCGCACATAGTTTTAGGAGGGTTTAAGAATGAATCTCCTTAAATATTTTTCAATTAAACAAGGTTCTTTTTATTCAAAACTTAAAAAAAAAAAAGATGAATTTATGTTTCATTCATTGTTTTAAAAATAGTTTCATATTTTTACTTAAAAATGTAAGCTTATAAATAATATCGCTAAATGTCCTTGTAGCTGAGCTTAGTGGAATGTTTGCATGGAAATATATATTGAAGACTCGATAAAACTTACAAAAACTAAAAAAAATCCAGATACAGAAAATATTAGTTTAAAAATTTGGTGAATACTGCATTCACGCTGTTTGACTTACGGATACTCACGCAACTTCAACTTTCAACTTTGATTTTGATAGTTTTTCTTAAGGAAATCCAATGTAATGCTCGGCTTCAGTACCCTTTTGTTAGTGTGCGTAATGCATATATGAGTGAACAATGAACATGATCGGACACTTCCCACTAGAGCAGGGTTCCCCAAGCAGAGAGCGCGAAAATGTGACTAACACACAGTGATGCATGACTTCGGCAAGCATTCGGTGTGAATTGGCGAGTATGTTCGTGCCCCAGGGGCTATCGCTGGGGAACTCTGCACTAGAGTAGTGTCCGGTAAAATACACACGCTCATTTTGGCTTTGCTTTTGTGTGTTTAGCCACGCTAGAGTGTCTTTGTTGTTGCAAAATAGAGCAGTAAAAGCTTGTATACTGTCGGTGGGTCGACATCGCTGCCGCAGAGCGCTGTTGTATACACTTCAGATTGGGACGAGCCGGACTCTGCACTAGAGTAAGCGGTACGGAAAAGCGGGAGCTCGTCTCAAACAGGGTTCCCCAAGCAGAGAGCGCGAAAATGTGACTGTGTCTCTCTCTAACACACAGTAATGCATCACTTCGGCAAGCATTTGGTGTGAATTGGCGAGTCTGTTCGTGCCCCAGGGGTTATCGCTGGGGAACTCTGGTCTAAAACATACAAAATATATAAAAGCTTAACCACCAAATCGCTTATTTTTTCTTACTTGTTACCTGAAAGTTATGGCTATGCTAATTCATGCTATAATTTTGAAATATTTTATGAAATATTGGAAAAAAATAATACCTTCCCATACCGGGAATCGAACCCGGGCCTTCTGGGTGAAAGCCAGATATCCTAGCCACTAGACCATATGGGATATATAGCAGACATCAGCCAAAAACCACTTTTTTTAGAAAGACATTTGAGATCTCTCAGGTAAACACCAAGATTACTTCAAGAAATAAACTCAAACCAACAAAAGAAACATAAAAGACACAAAAAGCAAAGGAAAACGCAAAAGTTGGATTTTATACAAGCTGTTAATCTTTAATTCTTAAGAAAAATTTAAAAAAAATTTAAATAAAAAAGTAGTTATCCTTATAATTTCAGATTGATTTCCCATACCGGGAATTGAACCCGGGCCTTCCGGGTGAGAGCCGGATATCCTAACCACTAGACAATATGGGAGATGCGAAGCGCCGCGCCAAACAGATGTGATATACTCACATGCAATCTCCCATTTTTAACCATAAAATGCTCTCGTTAATATTGTGTGTTGAAGTCGAACTAGCGAGTGACAGACGATTGAAAGGACTTGGCTCTCATTTACGTTTTGTCAACCGGTGCTCAACTCCCATATTGTCTAGTGGTTAGGATATCCGGCTCTCACCCGGAAGGCCCGGGTTCAATTCCCGGTATGGGAAAATGGAGTGAATTCTTTAATTTTTTATATTTTTTTGACATTCCTAGGTTTTGTTTATATAAGTTACTTATTAAATTGTTTAGATTTAAGTTAATTAATGTTATCATCAAAATTACAAGAAGTTTTCTTGCCAAAAACAATGTTGGATGTCTAAAACTAAGTACGCAATTGATATATGAAATCAAGAATCTAAATTAGTTTTGGACTACAAATATGTAGTTGCTTTTGACAGCAAAAAAAAAAAAAAATTGATTGACAATAAAAACGCACAAAAATAAACAAATACATATATGTATGTATATACAAAAAATCGAAATCATAAAATCAAAAAATAATACATTACGTACATGTACATTAATTGTTTTATCTTTCGTATTCTGTAAATAAAAAAAAAAAATCATGTAATTGTCGTTAAATGGTATTTATTGATCGATTCTATGTCAACCTGCTTTCAATAGCAATTTATTATTTTTCACGAATTTTCATTTCAACATTTTATTCAATTATTAAATCCCATAAAACTACAATCAAAACAGAATTCAGAAGCAGTTTATTTTTGCACTTCTGAATCAGCCCTTTATAACGAAATTGTCATTTGTACTCGCTTTTCATGTATCCCATATGGTCTAGTGGCTAGGATATCTGGCTTTCACCCAGAAGGCCCGGGTTCGATTCCCGGTATGGGAAGTAATTTTTTTGTTTTTTTTAACCTATCAAGTCTAATTAGATTTGTTAATTGGTGATAGTGTTAAGTTTTTGTTTATGTTCAATTAGTGTAGATTAAGCAGTTCTTAAGCTAAGGTCCCACAGGCAAATTATTTGCACAAATGTTGATGAAAATTGGCTAAATATCCATGATTGTAGACTTTGTAGGACGTAAAACTTAAACGTTGGTTCCATGCGCAAATAATTTAATCAAATAAGTCCGAAAAGTAACGTTATTTGAACTATTTTGCCACATTTTCAACTAAATTTGTGCAAATTATTAAACTGTGGGACCTTAGCTTTAGTTAAACACAGCTTATTTTAAAAAATATACAATTGATAATATATATATGTATATGTAAGTACATGTTGCACGTACAGATCTTCTTTTAATTCAATACAATTTAATGCAAACGAATTTTCAAGGTAAAGCTTTGGCTTGCAATATAAAACCTGTTCCACTGCCACTACTAACAGAAATTGCGATTTTGTCTAGCTCCGTTCACATGGCTCGTTGGTCTAGGGGTATGATTTCCGCTTAGGGTGCGGGAGGTCCCGGGTTCAAATCCCGGACGAGCCCAAGAGAGTTGGTAATTTTTTTTTTTTTTTTACAAAATTTTGTTCACTTTTTATTGCTCGAATTAGGTCTTTTGTTTAGTTTGTACTATTGAAGGGTTATATGAAACTTGCCGATATGGTCGGCCAATATTGTTCCTGACAAAAACAAAATTGACCGCCAAAACGGCATTCTGTTGCTGGTAAAAGCTTCTTGTGAAGCGACTAGTTGAACAATCGTACTACCCACAATAATGTTTCTTTTTGTCCCGTTTTCGCACCAATATCGGTCACCAATATCGGCAAGTGTCATATATGTATGTAGGCATAAAGGAAACCTGATATTTTCGTAAGAAAGAATTCCATTTTAATCCATTACTTATGGAATATTAAATCAAAGCAAGCAAAAGCTAGTAAAGATTGTACTATGAATTTGACAAACTATATTTAAAACAGAACAACTAGCAAGACTTCTAGATTATTCTTGAACATTGCCTCAGTGTGAAGGCAACCTAACAAATACTTCTTCTGCTCAAAGTAGCCAAAACATTTATGAAATTCTCTAGGAAAGCTAAAAATTGTTAGAATTTGGAACGCAAAATATGAAATAGTTAAAATAAATTCCTTATAGACACATTACAAGAAAACAAAACGAAAAAACAGAAAAAAAAATCACTTCCCATACCGGGAATCGAACCCGGGCCTTCTGGGTGAAAGCCAGATATCCTAGCCACTAGACCATATGGGATATGTTTCAATGGCTGGCAAATGGCGATTTTCTCGCTCATGCTGTGCCATGCATATGTGGTTTAACGATAGGAACAAACAATAACAACGTGTTGATCACTTTTAAGATGACGCTCAAATGAACTGCTTAAATATAGACAAAATACAAATGCTATGCACAAATACTAAAATCTACCTTTTCGTTTTGCATTTATTCAGCCAGTTCATTTTTTATTTTAACATAGATTATTGAGAAATTGATGCACCTAATGCAAAATCAAGTAAAAGTTGTGAAACTAAACATTCGGGATTTTAAAAAAAGAAAAAAAAAAATTAAACTCCATACTTCCCATACCGGGAATTGAACCCGGGCCTTCCGGGTGAGAGCCGGATATCCTAACCACTAGACAATATGGGAGATGAGTATCGAGTGTCAAAAAGTAAATTTGAGCAAAGTCAAAAACATGCTCATATTCTGAGAGTCCACTTTAACATTGACATTGCACTGTAGTGGAAATATCCGATCTTATTTCGATCTTTTTACGAACTTTTTGATTAAAAACTAATTTAAGTAGTCAATTGTTTAACTAACAACAATATATATATAAAAAAAATGATATATGGGAAGGTTAGCTTAAGAATTTCTCATACCCTCGCTGAATTTGTATATTATTACAATGTGTTGTTGTATCAAATTGATTGGGTTAATTAGATTAAATCGTTTTTATTTGATTACGTCGAGTAAAGCGTAAGTATAAATTAAAGGTTTGATACGGATTTCCTTGATTGTTTAGAGATCATGTAAAAAATTCGAATTCAATTTAGTGAAAATCGGAACATGGCAGATAGTTACGGCATAGGTGGAGGTTTAATTGAAAGGAAAACTGTATAGAAACCTCTGAAGAACAAATTGGCGGCCATGACTACTTCAACTTAATTGGTCTCTGTGATCAATAATGCGTTTACATATACAGTTCTGTTCCCGCCTTCGAATCATCGGAATTGTAAAATGTTCCTGCTTCCAAAATTCGACCTTATCTTCGTGTTTTAACTTTAAAATTCCATTTATCTTTCTTCGATCCTTTTGAAGGCAAAAGGTTAGTCGTTTCTTCAAATCATAGCTCTTTCCAATTCCGATTAATCAAATTCAGAAACGACAACAGGCCTGATATACTTTATGTGGTCGCAAATGCCTACTTCTGTCACTTATAAACATTGTTTAACTTCATCACTCGCGCAGCCTAATAATAAATATAAATTCCCTATTCATATATTATTTCTAAGTCAGTACAGTGTTATCTTTCTATTCTAAATATTTATGGACTTTACATAAATTATACACATAAATCTCTAGAGACACAAGCATTTCGATTTAAAACACAAATATGACAAAAATTGGGATGGGTTACTAGATCAGTTGATAAAACCGGCTGTTTTAAGACAAGTAAATTTAATTTATAAGTGTTTTCTTCCATATGATCTATTAAGAAAGCTGTTTTTTGTCACTTTACAAATAATAGCATTCAAATTTATTTCGATATGCAATCTTTTATACAAAATTCTCTACAGACTTTTAGAATTACGCTGATATTTACATATTGAAAACAAATATTAATAAATATTATCTAAATTATGTAGCTACTAGCTACTTATCAACAACCAATAGTCAGCTAGGATCAAATCTTCTAATTTCGCATTTCTTATATTCCCTTTACATATACATATTTATTTCTGTACTAAATACAATAAAAATGGTTGGTTTTTCTAGTCAAACGACTTAAAATTTGTATTTCTGCTGTAAATCAATGTCATTCGACTATTTGCCAGCATATTGGCATTTCTGACCACGGTGCATGAGCTCGATGGTTTAACTTCTCATAAAATTAACGAGAAAAACTCTTCGTACACTTGCCCGTAAGTACAACAGAGCTGTTTGGCGCCGGGCCGGCCAAGTCCCATATTGTCTAGTGGTTAGGATATCCGGCTCTCACCCGGAAGGCCCGGGTTCGATTCCCGGTATGGGAAACTTTTTTTTTAAATTTTCATTATTCTAATTTTTAATTTTATAAATTTTTTTCAATCATATTTTGTCATATTTCGATACTAGCAAGACTTTGGCGAAAGAAATATAAGTGTAAAAAATCTTTTAAAATGGTTTTAATGTCTTGGCTTCCAACAAAATGGTTTTTTGGCAAGCCAATAACAATATCCCATATGGTCTAGTGGCTAGGATATCTGGCTTTCACCCAGAAGGCCCGGGTTCGATTCCCGGTATGGGAAGTAAATTTTTTTTTATTTTGTTTAATTATGATTAAATACATTTTTGTTAGTTTTGACCAACATAAAATGTTGACATCAAAAATTCCACAACTTTAGGGTGAATTTCTTTAAGAGGGGGGATGTATATAAACATCCCTTCATACAAACAGACTTCTTGGTCAGCAAGGCGACAACAAGCAGAGTGGCGCAGTGGAAGCGTGCTGGGCCCATAACCCAGAGGTCCGAGGATCGAAACCTTGCTCTGCTATATTAATTGGTGAAGTGGTTTCACTTCTTTTTTCTTTAATTAAAATATCAGCTTATATAAATTTTTTACTATTTGTCAACTCTTAATTTAGTTATTAGTTTTTGTTTACTGTTTGGTAAACTTTTGCCATATCCCATATGGTCTAGTGGCTAGGATATCTGGCTTTCACCCAGAAGGCCCGGGTTCGATTCCCGGTATGGGAAAGTAAATTTTTGTAAATTAAAACTCTAATCAAAGCATTAATTTTTTGTGTGTTTAGAGAGCCAACCCACCAACTGTTGTACAACAGTTGATGCCGCGTGTTCTTTGCTTGCCTCTGCCTTTATCACATTGATATTTTATTTTTAGGTATTGTGTTCTTACAATTCCCAAGCAGTTCTAGCTCTGACTGCTTGGAGTGTTGGTTGTTTGCCACGAAACGATTGTCATTAGTAGTGGTAGACTGACGTTCTACCCAAATACTAAAAGGCCAGTTGATGTAAAAAAAATTATGACTCCGGTGTGATTATAATTTGATTACCACGATTCTGGCGGGGTTGCTCCTGCCTAGAGTTGTCGGTTGAACTGATGGTCTTTAAACTAATGACATTTTATTAAATTAATCAATGATTAAAATTAGTTGGTAGGTGGACGTGAACAACGCTTGTTGCTTAATCTGCTACCTCTCCTCCTCCTCAGCCTGCACGTGGAGACTGGCCAGTGGCCACTTGTCTGTGCCTTTTATTGGCAGTAGAGAGCGGAGGGCTATCTGTCTGGTTGTTGAAATTGGAGTGGGTTCTTCATATGTTGGCCAATGCATCCAGCCAGCCACTCGTTCGCTGGCCGTGACCGTGGCAACGAAATCATCAAACTGTCTGTGTGGGTTGAGCTTTTTTTTGGCAAAAATTTACATAAAAATCGCATTACACTTAACATCCACTTTGCTAAACGAAGCGCATGAAAGCGGGTGGCGAGCTGCTCCATCGACGACTCCTCTCGGCTGTGCTTTTGCAAGTCGTGGTCGTATGGGTGGGGAGCATAGGGCATACATATGTATGTGTGAGTGTGTGTGTACTTGGGCTTTTGCTAGCGGTTTCAAGTGCTCAATAGCCTACGAAAATTAAATTAAAACGCGAATGTAAAAACGAAACAAAGCGAAAACTGTTTGTTTTGGGCGCGGCATGATATCTTTTTTTTTTTTTTGGTGGGGTAAAGAACTTACAATGAATGTGTGGCATAAGTAAGGACGAATAATAAGTAATCGGTCAGTGTAATGGCTTAGTTTAAGAGCGTTAACATTAATATCAAAAAGTTTTTTTTCAAGAAAAGTCAATTTTTTACAAATCGCCGATTTTGACCAAATTTTGCAGAGCAACTTGACTGCTTATAATATGAATACTGGACCAGTTTAAGAACGAAAACAAAGATGATCTTCTTATTAAGACCGATTTTCCGACCGATCGTTCCGATGACAGCTGTAAGATATAGTCATTCGATTTTGATCAAAATTTGCAAATCTGTGTGAAAGCTTATAATACTAATAATGACTGATTTTGGGGACGCTAATATTTAAATCAAAAAAGTTTTTCTCACTAAAACCTATTTTCCAACTAATGGTTCCTAAGGCAGCTATAAGATATAGTCATCCGATCCGGTCGGTTCCTACATATTAGCAGCGTGCAGTAAAAAGAAGACTCCGTGCAAAGTTTCAGCTCGATAGCTTTAAAACTGAGAGACTAGTTTGACATTTCTGACCATAGAAGCAATGTTAATGCCCGTTCCTCGGTTCTTCATTCGCCTTCGGTAAACAGGGCTATTTTTTGGACGATGCCAAGTGTTTTCCGCCGCAGTTGGAGCATTCCAGATCAGCCATAGTTTTTGCGTGACAGGCATTGTGTCCTGTGATTTTGGCCGCATCTTTTACAATTAGGCTGTTTCGTGATATAGTTTTTTGTGTGATCAAACTCAAAGCATCTGTAGCATTGCTTCTCTTGGGTTCAACAGTGACTCTTTGGCGTCTCACTTTTACGATCCGCAGAGCATCTTTTTTATTTTCCACCTTTTCACACATTTTGGATCCTCCTGAGTGCTCTCTTGGTTTTCGGATGTCTGTGCCTTGCCTTTGGGGTTATACATGTTGATCACAATGTGGCCCATTCCGCCAAAAGCAGAAAGAATTTGTTGTTTTGGGCTAGACGAAGCCAGATTGCGCACCACCACTCTAAAGGGTCTGTTTTTCAGGTAGACAGAAGTAGGCGTACTGTATCCTTCTCACAGAAAGAACCCCTGTTATTTGCCTGTGAGTGTCCGAATCGTTTGGGTAAATACGCAAATCTCTATTTGGGGAATTTTATACTCGTAGGAGTCCAAATCAACTACCGTTTTCATGATATTTTCCATTGCCTCAATATCATCAACGCCGGGAACGTTGATTGGCCTTGGTTTTGGACTGTTTTTTTTGCATTTTCGGCTGGATTTGGAGTGGTTAGCATCATTCTAGTACCACCTCCATTTGGCTGTCGTCCAGTTGCTCTTCATTTACAAGTGCGCTTGAAACTCGACTTTTTTTGTTTGTTTTTTTGAAGAATCCGATCCTAGAGTTTAACTTTCTAGTTGGTGAAATGTTTTAATCAAATTTTTAAATTGGTTCTTGGAATTCTGAGCTTTTAACAATTCAACAACAATTCAATATTGAAACGAGAACAAACCTAAATAATTTAAGTCAAGGCGTTTTTTTGGACCTTTTTAAAAAAATCTTATTTGAAAACGTAGTTTTTCCAATTCTGTTTTTTTTTTTTATTGTATTACAAACAAATTAAAGTAAACAAAAAAAACTTTTCTGCTTCGATACGAGGGCTGTTTAAAAAGTTCTCGGCCGTCAAAGTGTGGGGTCCAAAAAAAGGACAATATGGCGGCCATTGAAAATTGAAAATTCGATTTTGGGCCATTTTTTTTTGTAATTTTTGCGGAGCGGAAATTGTTTGATAATTTCCAAAGCCGCTCAGACAATGTAGTGTGACCAGGCAACAGACAGAAATCAGCTGTTGTGTGTTTAAAAAATATGCGGGCTAATTCAAATAAAATAAAAGAGTGTATAAAATTGAAAATGGAAGTCACTGGGGGAAATTCAGTTGTCTGTGCTAATGCCATGGTCTATTTCATTGAAGCATTTTGTGTGGGGAGGTAGAATTCCTTTATTTTGGACTGCGGGAGCAGAACTTAGCCACTTAGACATACTGCTATAACGACAACACAAAACGCATCTGGAGATTAAAATTGCTGGGCCGCATATTAAACCAGAGGCAATATTCATAGCCACAGCCAGCTTCATAGAATGGAGGCGGATCACACTCGCCGGGAGTATTAGAGGAGGATAAACTAGGTGAATACGCATTTAAAGGTGGCCACAACAGTAGCAACGGAAGCTACCACAGTAAGCCGAAGGTGCCACTACTATAAGACTTCAGCTAAGGGCTGCTTGGCCGTTAGCCGTAGGACCGTTCCGTGGGCTGTGGAGACTGCGAAGGTTTAGACTCGGGTGGAATGCATACATTGGGCAACTGGCATGCCGGGAGAAGCATACAGAGAAGGATTCTCAGCCACAAGTGATGCAGCTGCGGGTATCGAAATGCTTTTTGTTAGTCAAATCCCATAAACTGGATTGAGACTCGACCGCTTTGATTAGCGCCGCTTGTTCGTCCTCCGTAATGTTCTCCAAATGACTTTTGTATGTTTTTTTGCATCCATTTTTTTATTGCGGTCACGAAATCTGACAATTATCAAACAAGTTTCATAATTGGCAGACCCCCTTCGACAATTTATCAGCTGTTTTCAAAAAAACGAGTTGGCAGGTCCACGCAAATTGTCATAGCGAATAGTTGGTGTGCGGGTGGTTGTTTCGTGAGCGGATTTCCTGAGCTATGTAATTAGATGGGCTCCGCAAAAATTGTCAGCGTCTCCGTACCACGCTTTAGAGTAAAAAAAAAATAGTAAAAATTTCTTAAAATTATGATTGAGGGTCAGACCAGAATGGTGACAATTCAGCGTCGATTTCACTTAGTTTCATTTCAGTGTAACTGGAGATATCGCGGCCGCCAGATCGAAAAACGTGGTTTCGAGATAATGTTTGAAATAGTTTTTTTGCAAAAAAAAAAAAAATAAATCAAAAATGTAAAAATGCTGTTAGAGAATGGTGACTTGAGGTCACTCAGTTTAGTAGAACTAGAGAAAAGTGGCTTGGCAGTCCGAAAAAGTTGTTTTGAAAGTAACCAAAAATATTACAGGTATTATATACTTACACATATTAGTCGGCGATGCCAGCTGCATACAGCGGACCTTCCTCATCTTCAAATAAACTGCTTTCAGTAGCAGATCTCTCTGCACAGCGTGCCACTCTACCTTCTTTAGATGCGGCCGCAGCTCTAGTTTCTGAGCGGCTCACGCAGCCTGATCAGTGTTAAGGATAGCCTTCGATAATTATCGATTAAAAATCTATTAATAATCGATATCGATCTGAGGCGACAACATGTTACCAGTCAAATTCAAGAACCAGCCGTTATTACTCAGCTTTATTAACTCGAAATTTATTTACTCTAATATGACTCGTTTTAGCGAAGACATTGTTCGACAAAAAAGGCTATATCTTTTAAAGTATTTCGAATTTCAAAAAATCCTTTTAGGGCGATATTCTCAAATATCCAAGCTATAAAAAAATAAAAAAAAAATCGAAAAAAAATTTGCGTATAGAGAATACCCCCTTAAAGGCCTATACTCAGAAGAGATAAAAATTTAGCTCGGCACTATTATTTCGTATTAATAGGACTGCAGTTCAAAAGCAATCAGATTTCAAACTGTTCAAAATTGTTTCTATTTATGTGAAGTATCATGCCGAACTAAATTTTTATCCCAGCGAGAACATGGCAGCGCGAAAATGGCTTTCTTCAAAACATCTAGAATAGCAGGTTTTAGCGAAACTGAACAGTTTTCATCTTCTGACCTTACAAAATAGCTAGATCTTGTGGGAAAATAGCTGAATTGGAATGAAAGTTACCAAAACCGTGCTTCAGTGAGCTTAAAATGCCATGCTATAAACCAGGGGTGCCCAGAATGAGCTTAAGGTTGAGTGAACACCAATACAAATGCACAAAATATATCTGAAGCAATAACAACAACAACAACAAATAGAACAACACTTTAACCCTCTACTCTACTCACCCCCCTCCTTTTTTTAAAATTTCATTACTCAACAACAACAACAAATAGAAAGAGAAACCCGATTTTTGTTTGTGTGTGTGTGATCGTTGCTGTCTCAAGCAAATGCGCGCGAGCATTGTTGTAGCTTTTAAATTTGTCAGAGACATAGGACAGAGGTCTGCACGACTTGGAAAGAAAGAGAGGAGAACACGCATATGAAATTGTTGTAGCTTTATGCAGGCTTATGCGTGCGTAGAACGTATAAGCGCGAGCTATTCCTTTGCGCAAAGCAACAACAAGTGCGTGGATTGCGGAATGGGCGCGGGAACCCCTGTTATAAAGCGAACTTGAGATTGAATTCATCTGTGAACCATTGAACCAAAATGGTCCAAATTCTAGAGCAGTTTTAAGTATGAGGTGTCCACTGAAGCGGCTGTATAAGTCCTTATAAAAATGCGTCCCTCTTTTAAAATTATGCAAAAATGGAACACGCTGCAACGCATTTCTTGGAAAAACTGCAGTTCATCTTCAAACGAATCACCCCTTGTACAGTCTTTTGTTCACAAACGAATCGTACACCCTGCATACAGATGATGGAGCGTGTTTCTTTGCATTACATACATTAATTTACTTTTGTAATCAACAAATATGGCCAAGTAGCGTTATGGCTGGAAATGTATTGTATAAAAAATTCATTACATGTGTGCAGCAAATTTTAATTTTGCAAAACTGCAAAAAAAAAAAAAACCCAAGAGGGTGGCTTACCATATCAATATGCACGCATTACAAGGGGGGGTTGGCATAGACAGTGTGTGTACTCGTATGACATTCATTGTGTTTAATGAACAGCATTCACATCCATTACTTTTTGTGCATTATGTAATGTCATAAATAATCAAAAAACGTGCAGAACGAAAACCATAAAAAATTTGCCAATATTGCTAATAGAAAATTTGAAAGTGTACCGGCGGCAACAGATGGCCACAAATTGGTTTATTCGGTATAGTTTGGTAGGGAAAATTGTATCTTTTAGCTTGCACCTTGAGCACGGAAAGGGCCACTACGTGCCCTCTGCTGATTTAAATAAAAAAAATCTCATAATTTTTTATTTGCTCAACAATTAAAAAGTTGCTAAATACTTACTAAGTGACTAAACCAAACTGCCATACAGTTGGCCCACTTAAGTGTTTTGGCCATTAAACATTTATACCATAGTAAAAACAACAAACGCGTGACTTGGCCAGCTGTTATGACGGTTGTGGATGAGAATGGTTATTAAAAATAATTAACGGACGGCGATTTGTTGTCCAGCACCATAAAGCGTTTCGATATTAAATGAAGTTGTAGCTAAATGTGAAATGTGCTGTATTAATCATCAAACGAGAAAGGGAAGGTACTGACCCATCTGGCCCATAAACAAAAGTCAACACACAGCATATTAGTCAAAGGAGCCGAGTGAATTGCAGTTGAAGAGCCCCGCCCAGGACATAATACATATTTAAATGCAACTGATTAATCATGAATAAAGTTGTTCTGTGTTTGCAGTCGCTGCTGCTGCTGCTGCCGCTCACGTGACTGACTACAATTTGACTTCAAACACATTAACAGTTACGGTCAAAAGAAGTGGGACCATGCACGCAGGGGCTGGAGGGTTTGTCACCAACTAACTGAAACTTTTCATGCATTGCCGTTGACAGTGCAATAAATATGCCAAAACAAATGCAACAACAGCAACAACAGCAACAACTTATGAAAACAACAGCGTCAACTGACCCGCCCCCCAAAGCAAGCACGCCCACGCCCCGGCATGACATCTACGGGGTGAGTGAACGGAATGGTTTTTGGTAGGATCGGAGGGGAGAGGAGAGGACACGTAGTACGTTAAATATTTAGCCAAAGTAGCTGATAAAGTTCTAAGAATATTTACAAAAATGTACAAAACCCTTTGTCAGGAAGAGGAATGACTGATTTATGCACTTTGCATTGACATTGGCATTTTCACTTGGAATATTTGCGTTTTATTAACTGATTCCGTCTGCTACACTAGGAATGCTTTTTCTAAAAAGTGTGTTGTGTGAGTTTTGAAGCTCTAAGGTAGGGGTGCCTATCAGAGAACTGCAAAAATCACTTTTTGCTTGATTGGCTCATACACAAAAATTCTTACTCACATTTAATCAATCAACAAAACTCAGTGCTGAATATATTCAACTCACAACGCAATCGCATCGAGCGGCGTTATGTGATCCAACGTGTATGTTCATATTTATTCATCGAACAGAATTCAGAGCTGAATATATTCAGCTCATACCGGCAGTCGCATTGAGCGGTTCAGCTAGAGTTTTTTGATGGGACATTTATGTGTTCGATCGAACAAAACTCAGCGTTGACCGGCCATCTCTCTCCTTTTCATAGCTGTCAGCAGCGCCGTCACTGCCTATGCGTCTTTGCAAAAGTTTATTCATACGAGGTGATTTTCGCTCACTCTAAACAATCGTCGGTGAGCCAAACGAACAATCAGCCGAACTGATTGAAATGAAGTCGAACATGATTATAATCAGAGTGCCAACAATTGGTTCGAATAAAACTCTGCTGCGAACATGTTGAGTATGCAAGTTTGATGAATAGAGCGCGAAGCCTGTTTATTCGGGTGTTGAATAATGTGTGAGCGTTTTGCAATCGACCGAAGACGTTCTCTGGTGCCTCTGGCCTATGTCCTAGTTGCACATCACTCTGCAATAACCGGGATATCTGACTACCTTTCTTTGTAATTGTTGTTGTTTGACAATTGATTTTCTTCATATGTATTGGTGTCTGCACAGCCGTAAGAAACAACTGAGAAAGTTTGAGAATTAGTTCATGAGTTACTAGAGGCTTATGAACTCGATTTTGACACTTCTACCATCATGGAATGTGAATAGAATCTAAAGTTTATTGAACACTGTTTTAAAATGAATAAAACACACCTTAGAGGTAAGGAAGTGTCATAATAAATGAAGTAAGATCTCTGCTCCATAAAAATTTTAAGTTATTGATTGGTATGTAGAATTTGAATACACATTTTATAAGCTTGCTGCTAACTGTATAACCGGCTTCAATTATTTCTGAGATATAGCTTTAACCTATTTTTGAAACTTCTTAGACGTCTGGTTCGGTCGTTTTTGAACCATTAAAATATCTAACTTCATAATGCCAAACCAAGACTGCAAATCGAAATAACCATAACAATTTCTATTACAAGTTTTCGAGTAATCGAAAATTTAAATACAATTACAAGTAATTCGTAATAAAAAACTTATTACAATTACAACTACTTTCATGACATTATAACATGCATCGGAAATTATGTCAAGTAATTTTAATTACCAATAATTAAATTTTTAAGAACAATTATTGAAATAGTTGTATTGGTAGTTAAGTATTTAATTACCCAATAAATTGTAATGGTAATTGCAATTGTTATTTTGATTTACAGCCAAACTACAAACCAAATGTCAGGTTCATTGCATTGCATTAAGTAATGGCTCTGAACCACTTTTGAACCGGTTCAGGCGGGACCTTACTTCTACACAGAAAATTTCCAGTTCATAGCTCAAATAATTTCTGAGAGCCGCTCTGGAACAAGTAAAATATCTAACTCCAAACTGCCAAACTACACACCGAATTTCGGGTTTATAGCTTAATTAATTTCTGAGTTTGGCTCTGAAACACTTTTAAACCGTTTTAGACGCTTTCGAACAGGATCACAGAATTGGAACATAGCCTATGACCCTATCCTGATCGACATGAGCATACTGTGAAAATTTCATGAAGATCAGCGGTTTATACGTCTATACGGAGCAAACCTACATTCACTTTAATATGTAAAAAAAAGATCACGTATTTTGAGTATCGACATGGCCTTCATTTTATTTAGGTGGAAATAGTATCTCTTTGATATAACAAAATTTATATTATTAAGGACAAGCTGATGCTTTGCGTTGAATTGATTCTTTTCTTATAAGAGCGTTTATATTCAAGATTGAACTGGCTGCAAGTTGATATTAACATTTGAGCCCACACATAATATTTCCAGTTCATAGCTTAAATAATTTTTGTGAAATTTTAAATGGCTAACACTCACAGTGCAGACCAATTTTCCATGTCACAGCGAAAATAATTTCTATGATGTGAACTTAAACCACTCTTGAACTGGTTCAACCGGCTGGTTCTCCTAACTTCTTAGTACCATCAAGTTTCCAGTTCATAGCTCAAATGATTTTTAAACGTTTCGATACCGGCCCTGAACCTTTAAAATATCCAACTATATATTACCAGCCTTCAGTCTAAATAACAATTTCATAGCTTAAATAACTTCTGAGATATGGATATGAGCCAATTTTTAGCCGGTTCGATACCGGTTAGATTTTTTTCATGATCCAGTAAAATGTCCATCTCTATATTACCAACCTACAGACAAGATTTCATGTTCATCTCTTAAAGTACTTTCGACATATACACAGCTAGGAACCACTTTTTAACCGTCTTTAACCGCTTTCGAACCGGTTCACCGAGTTGAGATATAGCCTATGACTCTTAACTGATCGGCATATTAAGAGTTCGTGAAGATCGGTTCAGTGACTTAGACGACTATAAGGAACAAACATAAAAACATACTTTCACTTTTCTATATATGTATAGATAGGTCTGATATTTGTTCTTTTTATACTCTGTACCAAAGGTACGATATAGCCATGTCCGTCTGTCCGTTCGTATGCACGTAGAGATCTCAGAGATGGTAAGAGATAGAGGTTTGACATGTTTGGGACAAAAGCTCATTATACTTGCAGGCAGATCAAGTTTATTTTCAATTTTTGCCACGGCCCCTCCCGCTCCCGCAATTTGGAAAAAACGTCATATCTCACACAGTTTTGATGATAGATTGTTCGTATGAGCAAAAAAAGTTAACCGGCACCCCCCCACTTCCTGCCAACCACCCCTGTATTCAAACAAACACAATTTTTGGGAGTGAGAAAGAGAGAAACTTAGAGATGAACGTATAACGCATAGAACGCGTAAAACACGAGCGAGCAAATGCGAGCTACGGCATTAACTGGAACAGAGTATCTTAAAGTCGGGCTTGACCGACTTTCTCACTTGTTTTTCTGTGTAGATTCGAGGGTAGCCATCTTGAAGTTTTTTATATTGTTTATCGTAATCAAAATTAGAACGGTTTGTTGTAGCCTACCCTATCAAAGCGAATCGTATTTCGGCGACATTTCCGGTTCTGATACGTACTAGGGTTGTCAACATCGTATCAATAAGTCGAAATATGTATTTTTTTTGGCGATATGCGATATTCCGATAGGATATTTCATAAGGCGTTATAATATTTCAGTGATTTTCTTTGACGATGTATAAGGATAAAATTGTATGCCGATCTACTTGGATTGGACAGTTCCAATGTTTGTTACTTGTTGTACAGATGTTTTTTAATAACTTTTCAGTGGTTTTATAGGTATCAGAGTGGGGCACTGGAGCTTCATTAGGCAGAACGGAAAATATTTAAAAGTTTTTGGGATGTCAGTAGATATATTTTTAAAAACAAAATTAAAGCATTTTAATTCAATTTCCTAATGAATATTGTTCTGTTAAGGTTTAGATGCAAAATTTGGGATATTTAGATTCCATAAATATCGGTTCCCAAACAATTCAATTTCGTTTCTGCTTCAGCGTTATAATCCGTCCTTTTAGGTATGCTGCTCCGGTTGGGGTTTCGGGTTAATTCCCTCTATTATATTCCTAGGCTCACAAATTTACCTCGTCCGAAAATGTATTTAAGCCGGATACTTTAGTGGTATAGTTTTTTTTTTTGACAAGTTTCTACCACATTTATCTTAACTAGATGAAACCGAGTGAATTGTATTTTCTTTTACAGTTAAAGTAAAACTGTCTTTTTAAGCTCCCAAACGTCGAATTCATGGATCATCCGGGATATATTTCTGACTTTGCCACCAATTATTTCTATTTGTTCCAAATAAGCTGCAAATGTTTCAATATTTTCCAACAACAGAACAAGCGATTGAAGCATTCAAAGCTCGAGTTTTGAAGGTAACTAATTCGAAAAGTTTTCCAAAAAGTGTTTTAGTGAACCATATTTTTATATATCTACATTTCTCTCCGAATGCCACAACGTCGCAAATTGTAGACATATTTTACCTCAGTTACTTTCCTACTTGACAGATGAGTATCTCTAGCAGAGTAACAACCCTTTTCACGCTGTAAGCGAACTATGTATCTCGCACCCCACTCACCCTTACTCAAAACTTTTTTTTCAAACCTGCCGCGCGTAACCCCCCATTAATACTCATTAGTAGCCGCATTTTTTTTCTATTCTTGTTGCAAGACATACGAGACTTCTGGCTATGCTAGCGCCTTTATCAGCCATTTAGCCACTTTGTGTAATCCCTGGGACGCAACAACCGCAGCAATATGCGTGTTTATTATTGTGTGTTGTGTGCCTTTTGTTTTGAGTGCGGTTCGGTTTTGTCTATACTCTTAATATTATTAAAAAATACACCCAGGGGGACAACAATTTGGTTTTGTTTGGCTAGTTTCGGTGGTGGCAGACGCATCTATTTTTTTTTTGTTTGGTTCTTGTTTCCGTTTATACTCCCCAGACAATTAGAAGTAAAGCACGAGGGTGTAACTGTAAAAAGTGCAAAAATCGTTTTATATATCGGATGTACAATACAATACAATGCCAGGGACTGTGACGTGCGACGTTTTTTTAAAAGTGATAAATGATGTTTGCTGGTTACTTGCATTGGCAAAATGGTTTAGCATTTTCTTGACTTGTCCTCGTTCTTGTATCCCTCTTTTTTTTCACAAAATGAATTGCAAGGCATGTTTACTGTCATGTTAGCCCAACGAGTTGACAAGCGCAACGGCATTTGATTAGCCCTAAGGAGAAGGCTTGGCTTCATCATCTGCATGTATGTATCTATGTATCTAATACAAGTGGGAGCTACGCAAAAGATTGAAGTAGCTGTAGGCACCACGCATTATCTGGAAAAAAGTGAAAAAAAAGGGGAAGTGATACAAAAAACGTGTACTTAAAATACAGGCTGGGTTGACTTTTTACATCAATAAAGGTTCTCAGATTCAACTCGACCAACAGGGCGCGCATTTTCAACGGCCTCTGGGCATGCATCATCACAAAGAGCAGCATCCTTTGCATGGGCAGACTGAAGTTATACCAATCGCATGAATAAAAAGCAAAGGACAATTCGTCGTGCTAGAAGGGCGGAAGAGAATGCAAAGAAAAAAAATATGGAATTAAAAGAGCATATCAAAAGTCAATTGGGGGAAAAGTATACGAGCAAACGGATTGGGGAAAACAAATTGGAAGTTTATTTGAAAAAAAAAAGGAAATAGAAGTAGATAGATGAAGTTTATATATACTTGGAGTTAATTTGATTACTATATATCAAGATAATGCATAACACTAGGCAACAAGGTACAGTATATTGAAAGGTTGATGGTGATGCTCGATGATTTTCGTGTGCTGAACACGAATCTGTTTTCAGAAATGGTCCATCACGTCGTGATTTTACGAAATTTGAGCTTATAGTTGCCAAAATTGTCTATTTTGAACCTTTTTAGACGCGTTTTGAGGGGAACCTATGCTTTGTTTTGATATTATCTTTAATTACTATTTCTTAACTTTAAAATAAACTATCATCCAAAATTTTACGATTTTTTTTAAGCGAAGATATGCCATTTGGAATACTGCACAAAAGTATGCCTTGCAGAAACAGTACAACCGGCTAGTAATTTGTATGGAATTTCAATCAAAATTTTCAACAAAACCCATTGCATACAATTGGGGCAGCAAAAATATATTGGGTTTTTGTGAACTCTCGGATACAATTACTAAAAATGGTTTAGCTTCATTGGAAAAAATCGCAGAATTGTTTGGGATAGTTTATTTTAAAGTTAAGGAGTAGTTCTTTCCGATAATATCAAAGAAAGTCATAACAAAAGTATAGGTTCTCCACAAAACGCGTATAATAAGAGTCAAATACGCCATTTTATGTATCTTTAAGCTCAAATTACTAAAAATCTCGACCATTTCTGAAAACAGATTCGTGTTCAGCACACGAATATCATCTAGAATCACCACCGACCCTTCAATATACTGGAAAAAGTCATATTTTGTTGCCTTGTGTAATTTTCTACTAATATTAATGGCTTCAAAGGAAGCTAGAGGAATAATTAACCTAAAACTCGACTTTAGCTGCCCTGATACAAATACAATTTAAGTAAACTCAACGCTCGTAGCCCGCTGAACTCGTTCAAGAAGTATACACAAAAGAAGTAATGCAAAAGTACTCGCGTATCTGCGGATCATGGTATGTACGAGCTCGCGTATTTGCAAGTATAAATACCCGCGTTGATTCGTAGCTTCGGCCACGAGTTGCCGCGAGTTCTTGTTGCCGATATCAAAGATCTACTGCGGTCTGCGGGCAATCACAGCTCGTACACGAGTAACACAACTCTTACAAGCAAGCAAAAACAACAACTTGTGAAAGCAAAAGAGATGGCATGATTTTGGCAACAAGGCGAGCAAGCCGCGAGTGTTTAACTCGTTTGATACTCGCTCGTGGCTACCGTAAAGCTTGCTGGAACACGTATAGCTAACAGCTTTACCAAGCTTGTTCTATTATCAAAAGCTCACCCCTTCTGCTTGTGATAATTTTGTGTGTGTCATACCAAAGCGGCAAGCACAAACACGAGCCGAGTAAATGCATGAGTTTACTCGAAAATAAAGTGCTCGTTGCAGGTCTCTGGTTGGTATAATGAACCTTAAGAAGCAGTTGTAAAGAAGGAATCAATTCCGCCCCTTTAAAGTATATATAATATATTCTTGATCAGCTTCAACAGCAGAGTCGATATAGCCATGTCCATCTGTCCGTATGAACAAAGAGATCTCAGAGATGCTAACAGATAGAGATTTGACATGTATGAGACATATACTTCTAGTACTTGCAGGCAGTTCAAGTTTAATTTCAATGTTTGCCATACCCCCTGCCGCCCCCGCAACTTGGAAAAAACATTATATCTTCCAGAGTTTTGTAGATAGCTGGTTCAAGCTCTCTAGAGATATTTAGTAATCAATATTATTTATCAATTTGCAGAAGGAATGATAGAGATCGGATGAACGATACACAAGTTATGAGCAAAAACGGCAACACCCAATCTTAGAGAGAGAGAGAGAGAGAGAGAGCAAAAACATTGCACAATAACCACGTGAGCCAATGCGAGGGGCGGTCTGAACTGCTACAGAGTATATTATAGTCGGGCTTCACCAACTTTCTCACTTGTTTTCTGTGTATACGGTAACTGTAGCTTCCACAAATGCTATCGAATGATGATTAACTTTTTTAAGCCTTAAAACACAGGTGCCCAGTATAAGCTTAACACAAGAAACAGAAAACTGATTTTTGCGTTTGTGTGCTTGTGGCTGTCTGAGGCACACGAAATAATTTGCAGCCAAAAACAAAACCTTCGCTCGGAAGAAAATAGTAGAAAGAGAGAGAGACATTTAAAGTTGTTGTTGCTCTACGCTTAGCCAGAAGCTTTGCGTGACAGGTATACTCGCCGGCTTTTCGGAGGCAACCACAAAAGTTTCCCTTGGAAAGAAAGAGTAGAGAGAACACATTTGATAGCCATAAGCTTAGCGTGAAGGCAATACGCGAGGGTCCTCCTTTCAGGAAAACAACAACGAATGCGCGGCTTGCACAAAGGGCTCGGGCACCCCTGCTTTACAACGATATCAAAGTATGTAGATTAGTGATGGTGATGATGATACACTTTAGCAGAAACAATTTTAAGCCAAAATTTATACTCACACACTCCACAATTAAAGTGGCATGCCAATGATAGATCCATAATATCGATGACATAACAAATAGATAAATGAAAATGAAAAAGTAATCCATTTTGCTGGGAGCCTAAAACCAAGAACCATTACATTTCACATTTAGCTTTCCTTCTTCTCAAATACTTACACCAACCATCAGAGCAAAGAATAGAAAACACATTAATACCGAAAATATTATAAAATCGGCCATAACCTGCACACATAAGAGATACTCAATCTCTTTGACAAACTGGCGTATTTTGAGCTGCTCTTCTACAAAACTCAGGCACAGCTTTGAACGCCAATGGGTCAGCTCGTTAAGGTCAAGCTGATCCGCTGCTAAATGTGGATTTAGGCGCGTAATCTGCAAAATAAGGTTATAACATACTACCAACTGTTACTTACTTTACTCACATCCATTTCCCTTACGCGTTTATTGAGTATCTGCAACTTGAGGTGTACATACTTGAGCAGACAGGTGATGAAGGTATGCCACAATGGAATGGTGGTTATACCCAGACTTAGAGCATACCAGGTACCCAGATAGCCTACCAAAAAATTATCACACACCTCACCAAATGGATACAATTTGAACAGCAAGATGGGTTGCGCCTCGCCCCTTTTGACAGCGGGCATATTGAAAACCGATTGCGGTAAAAATACGGTGCGATAAATACAATCCAACCAGGCCATCAATCCTGCCACCACAGACGGCACCCATAGTAGCAGCGTGATGGTACGTGTATACTTTTCGGTCTCGGTAAGTAAACTTATTTCCTGCTCATCAGCTTCTAGCTTCAAATTCTCCAGATCTGCATGAGCAGTACGTAGCAAGGCCACCACACCTGCAGTAGTTAGTACAATTAACTGAAACTATTTGTCACTTGCACTCGATCTACTTACGTTCTCGCTGTACATATGCATTGAGAGTTGCTATAGACACCGCCAAATATTGTACGGTGGTGGCACAGCTTGTGGCTCCATCGTTGAGATGATCATAGCCTTGAAACACACGGGTCACCATCAAGGCACAGGTTAACCAAATGGAGGCCGTAAAGAAAGTGCAACGGATTAGCGAGAACCTGGGATGTGGATCCTTACTGGATGCCACATAGCCATACCAGCGAAAGCAACGCAAATGTGTGCGAAAGATGGAATTCTCAAAGGTATCGGGCGATAGAAGTAACTCCTGAACCTTGTACATTTTGACTGTGGCAGTCAAAACGCTGGTGAAGGGGTTTTTATAGGCCTAACCAGGTTATGAAGGGCCCAATTATTGTGAAAAGTGGTGAAAATTATATGCAAATTGTCACTTAATTGCTGTTACTGTTGACAGGTGCTAGTGTTCTGCATATTCGATTTGCAGTGGGATTTGAGGAGTCAATTAAATGAGTCAGGTACCCTAGATTTTACAGACTATTTTTCATAGGCTACGAAACTGCATTTGACCTTTGATTTAGTGCCCTGTTAAGACATATATCAGAATTCTAGTTTAGTTCTAGCTAAAGTTTGAAAGTTGGGATATTAGTTTGGATGTGTAACTTGGTCAGAGAGATCGGTAGATGTGACAGCCAGATACATTGTTCTGATGTTCTTCTGTGCTAGTTATACTTTTGCTACTCTCTTTGACTCGTAGGCCTGATTGGGCAGGTAGTCAACTAGATTACTATGGCATTTGGCATTTGACTACAAAACTTTAATAGCAGCCTGATTATCGACAAGAATTGATAGGTCCTTTAAGTTTCAGCCAAGAGGAAACATAACTTCATAGATCTTTGCCCAAAAAAAGGGCTGCACAAGTTTGGAAAACGAAATTAGAACTTTGACACTAGATCTTCCGAAATGATTCCCACTCCTGAGTTCTCTACCGTCTACGAAACGTAGACTTAGATCATGGGTTCGCAATGTGAGCAGTAAAGTTGCTTCTGGCAACTAATAAATTATTCTTTTGCATATAAAGAAAACGGCGGAAAGCTTTCCAAAGATTATCAATTTGCTTTGAAGTTTTTTCCCCGATCGATTCCGATGCAGAAAGCAGTGGCTGAGAGCTCATGGTGGAATATGCTCATCACATTGACAACTTTTCTTAGCTGACTCACAAACACTATAGCAGCGGCTGACTGCTAAAAGCCAACGTCTCTACTCTGATTGCCGACCCCTGGTGTAGATCGAAGATTTTAGATTTCAGTCCTCTCTCTCTCTGGGAATAAGGTTTTATAATTGTCACTTTCCTTGGTCTCGGAATTTATTTCAATTTCCATTAGGATGTTGTTATGATTCACCACATCACAGTTGCAATGCACCTTATGGAGGTGGTTCAGATTAGCGCTATATAGATAAGGATAGATCTGATAAAGTGTTGGGTTGTTCATGAGTGAGTGGACAAAATTGAGTTGTTCTTTAAGCTGAACAAGTGAACATATTCTTCTTCAATTGTTCATTTTTTTTTTTGGTTCATTCTGGCTCAATTAATCTTGTTCAGTCTGTCTTGCTCTGAGGTGTTCTTGAGTTGTTCTAAGAGCTGTTCAATCTCTTTTGCTCAGAGAGTTATTCTGTCTGTCTTGCTCTGTGAGTTGTTCTGTTTGTTTTGCTGTGTAAGCTGTTCTGTATCTGTTGCTCTGTGAATTGTTTGGTCCGTCTTGCTCTGTGTGTTGTTCTGTGGGCTGTACCATCATACAACTATAACAGATATGGCGCTCAGCCAACACTTTGAACTAAGCGGTTTTGCTAAGAGCGGGGGAGAGATAGCGGGAGAGTGAGCGCGAGAGTAAACAACAGAAATTTTCACAAATTTGGTAAGCTTGTAAAACAAAGAAGCCATACTGACACAACAAAAACCTGTACTGTATGAAGAGCGGACACTCGCCGAATTTCGAAGAAACCACAATCTTACAACAAAAGAACAACTACTGGAAACGCTTTACTCTCGAAATGTTACATATAATAGATACAACAACAGACAAGAGACTGAACTACAAAACGGACACCGACAATTGCGCACACATATACAGACACCTACTGAACAAACAATAGCTTAGTGTTAAACTCCACATCAAGCGCAACAGACGTGTTAAATATATCAAAATGTTGCTTAAATGTATTGTTATAATTGGTGAATTGTTCCTTGTAGTGTCCCTGAAGACGGATGCCGATGTGCATCCGAAATATATTGGATACAAATCAACATATGAGTTTTCTTCTTGACCTCGAGCCAGCAAGCAGCACTCTTACAATTAGAAAGGTCGCTAACCAACAACTTCAAAAACAATAAAGCGATCAGTGCCACAGAAAACCAACCCTTTGAAATCCCGACCTAGAACAAGTGAACAACTGAATAAATGAACAAGTGAACAACTGAACAAGTGAGCAATTTGAGTGTGAAATGAACAACCTTTACCCAAGACTAGTCTGATGGCCATAATGGATAACCGGTAAGTAGTACCTACCCCTTAATGCCTGATAATAACAAGCACTTATCGTTCACGTAGCCATCATCTTCACAGCCACCGATTGCAACTGTCATGCAAGTTTATTTCTTGGACCTTGAGTTTGCTCTGCTTGGTCTGCTCTACAGCAGCGCTTGAAACGAAGCTTGAATTTGGGAGCAGTCCAACAACAGTTACAAAAAAAAAAACAATCCTTATTAGCGAGTCTTGGCAGCGCACACTTCAGTTGCTGTGCCGTCTGCTTGTGCAGGCTGACGCCGATTCGCAAGGATTTTGTTGTTGTAAAACACTTCGAAGCGAGGTAATTGCATTTGTTGTTTTTGTAACGGCTACATGTGTAATTGGGTGTATATGTGTAGAAGGGATAGAGAGAGCGACAAGTGTGATTTAGAAAGGTGAGAAAAGTGAAAGTTTGGGAGGATAGGGTAGCGGGTTATAGGGGGGTTGGTGAATCCTCAAGGTCCAGCCCCAGGAAGGCTGCGCATTCCTTTGGATCCGTCCATAGGTGTGTTGGTGTAAGTGTGGTGGGAGTATTTGGACAGTTCCGGAGGTGTGGTGTGTATTGTGGGGGCTACCTTTACAGTTCGGGCATTCGTCTGCGAACTCTGGGTTGATCCTTTAAGAGGTAACTATTGAGGGAGCAGGAATAGCCCGATCTGAGCTGGGCAAGGGTGGTTCTAGTAATCCTAGGCAGCTGGTTTTCGGCGATGCTGATTGGTGATGCTCGACCCCTAACAACCACATTGTTCTTTAGCCCATTTATGGCTCTTTCAACTATCCTCTTGTGTACTTCCTCCCGCACGTGTTGGGTTTCGAGGGCTGACAAGTTGTTGGCGTTATTTGTCATTTGGGCAACCTCTGGCAGGAAAATCCTGAAGTTTGCCTGCTTGTGCGTGGTGGGAGGGGGACCTTGAGCGAGGTGTGGTTTGCGTGGTCTTCCACAGGGCATCTTCAGTTGCATTTGTTTCGCCGTCTGCTTGTGCGTGTCGGTGCCTCGAAGCGAAGCAATTTCTTATGTGCTGTGTCCGCCGAGTAACGAGGGCGAAGCCGGCTATGCATGGCCCATTGCTGCTCTAGAGTGATCTGCAAGGCGAACTCGGAGGTTCAACTCTAGATTGGAGGAAAAAACGCGCCCCACTACTTTTTCCTTGAGCTTAGAACCTTCCGTGTAGATATTCGTGGCATTACCTCTGCTATGGGGAAGATTAATCCAATCGTTTCGGTTGGGGAAATAGACGTCTAAGGTGTTCAGAAGTATTTGGCGGATTGAAGGCTGAGTGTACTCAAATGTCCCAAATCCTCACCATTTCATGCACTGATTTCTCATTTTCTGAGAGCTGATGTAATAGGAGATGGAATTTGATGTAGGTTTAAAATGTATAGTGAAATGTAGCCTATTAATGTGCTCCATTCCAAATGCGTGGAACCCAACCAGCAGCTTTCTTAAGGGTACAGCAGATCCAAACGTTTGAGCCTATCTTACCTTAGTTTCTAAGTCTATAATTTTGTTCGATCTTCTCAAGGTGGACAAAAAGGCGCCTCTAATGTCACTTTTGTAATTTCTAGATTTTTTCCCTTACTTTCTAGAAGCACAAGTGCATATATAGGTTTTGCCAGTGCACCAAAGTTCTACCCTTTGCAGTTGGCTTTAAAATGTTGTTCTTAACTTCAAATTAGATTTGCATGTTACGCTCGCTGGCACCTTTTTGCCAAAACTTTGTCCACATGGAACCAAATTGCATATGTACGAGTGTGTGTGTAGGTATGTACGGGTATCTAAACAAAAGTGTAATGTCAAATGATTTTAGGAGTAGACCGAGTTGGATGTGAGTAAAATTTTGTTACTGAAATTAAACTTTGGTAAACTTTTTTTGTGTAACAGCTCAAGGGTTTTTTTGAGTGTTCATTTTTTTTTCTGTTTTTTTTTTGGGTAAAAGCAGTTAGCCTTGGGTCAGAGTACAAACAGCTAATGGAAGAGATGGCCTAGGCTTTAGTCAGGTTCTTGGCATTCAATAAAATGAAACTCTTGGTCCATCGAATATCAAAAAGTAACTCGATTCTCAACCCTGTGACAATCATATGCAGAAGAAGTTGAGTAATTCGACAATCTATACATTGGGTATCCAACGGATATTGTATCTTTGTGTGTGTGTGTGTGTGTGTGTGTGTCTCGTTTTCTCTCTGCTGCACGAGTGTGTCGTCTATTTCACAATTTGCATTTAATATCCTTGTGTGAATAATTTACAAATGCAATAAACGTAAATGCGTTGGAGGAAACGCACTCAGACATGGTTGAACCAGAACCCGACCGAATCTCACATTGAAATGCTTCAGACGTTGTTCTGGCTCCATGCACCAACTGCCCGAGGGGTGGGTGGGAGGTGGGAGGTGAGCTGCTGTACGCATATTTGTATGTTGCATGTTTGCAACTGTCTGTTATGTTTGTGTTTGTGTTGGCAAATGTGCAAATGCATTCGCTCTCACCCCGGCTCGTTCACTTCCTATTAGTCAGTCAGTCGATTTCTGTCTGTCTCTCTCTGTCTAACTGCTGGCGTGAAATTTGCTGTAAGCAATAAGCCTGTGAGGATATTGAAAGTCACTCGTTTCTGGTATTTACTTATGCATTTGTTTCATGTTTGGTAAAACGTTGCCACACACAGACACACATAGCACTCTAGGGTGTGGATATGAAGGGACTGGCTGGATGTCTGTCTGTCTACAATTGGCTTGGCGCTTTTCACGCTACATTTCCACTCTGGCCTTAGCCACAGTAATCGGATATTAGTTGGTTTTACTTATTGTTATGGCATATTTATTGCATTGAAAAGTGCACTGCAGTTTTGTGGCAAAATATCCGAGCTTTAACTGCCACATAACTTGAGGAAATGAGTTAAACTATGTAAAGTCCTGTGGTTTGACTTCGTTTGTGTCGTATTTTTTGGTTAAGTATGGAAATTTGGGTAAATTTTACAACGCCAGTTGAGTGTCCTGACTTTTGTCGATGACTTTTAAGCTTGGGTGGCCATGCGAGCTCGTTTTTTTCAAATTGAGTCAAAGTTCTCCAACTGCTCTGATAATGAGCTGGTCAGTTGTTCCTTTGTTCAGTTGTTCATTTGCTTAAATGTTCAATTGCTCATTTGTTTATTCACACCGACACGAGCCGAACGCACTCCCAAAACTATATTCCATATCACTATATTCTTGATCAGGGCGACGAGCTGATCCACTTCCAACCTACATACCTTCCACTTCCCACCCACTTTAAACCGACATCCCAACCACTTACTACCCACTTCCCTCACACATCACACCCACTTCCCAACCACTTCCTAACCACTTCCCAACCACTTCCCACCCACTAACCTCCCACTTCCAACCCACTAACCTCACACATCCCAACCCCTTCCCACCCACTTCCCACCTACTTCCCACCCACTTCCCATCCACTTACCAATCCTTTCGATTGAGTCTTCTTTTTACTGTACGCTGCTAATATGTGGGTACCGGCAGGATCGGATGACTACATCTTATAGCTGTCATAGGAACCATAGGTCGGAAAATGGGTCTTAGTGAGAAAAACTCTTTTGTTTTGAATGTTAGCATCCCCAAACTCTTCCATTACTAATATTAAATGCTTTCAAACAGTTTTGCGAATTTTGGTCAAAATCGGTTGACTATATCTTATGGCTGTCATAGGACTGATCGGTTGGAAAATGGGTTTTTGTGAGAACAACTTTTTTGTTTTCAATGTCAGCGTCCCCAAACTGCTCCATTACTAATATTAAACGCTTTCAAACAGTTTTGCGAATTTTGGTCAAAATCGGTTGACTATATCTTATGGCTGTCATATGAATGATCGGTTCGAAAATGGGTTTTTGTGAGAAAAACTTTTTTGTTTTCAATGTCAGCGTCCCCAAACTGCTCCATTACTAATATTAAACGCTTTCAAACAGTTTTGCGAATTTTGGTCAAAATCGGTTGACTATATCTTATGGCTGTCATAGGAATGATCGGTTGGAAAATGGGTTTTTGTGAGAAAAACTTTTTTGTTTTCAATGTCAGCGTCCCCAAACTGCTCCATTACTAATATTAAACGCTTTCAAACAGTTTTGCGAATTTTGGTCAAAATCGGTTGACTATATCTTATGCCTGTCATAGGAATGATCGGTTCGAAAATGGGTTTTTGTGAGAAAAACTTTTTTGAACACTTTCATTACTATTATTATCTGCTCTCAAACAGTTTCTCAAAATTTGGTCGAATTAGAAAGACAATTGGACGGAAGTAAGCATAATGTTTGATATTAATATTCACGTTCTTAAGTTCTGATATTTCAAAATATCAGCACTTGCAAGGGTATAAAAACCAAAGTTAGCTTTTTCGCAAGCTCATACATCACTTGCTCAAATCTTATTCAAATTCTCTCAACACCAAAAGCAGTCTCGCATTCAGCCCTCATTTGCCAACTTTTGACCAAGTTTAAACTATGTATACATATATAGTCGAGTTGAGTTAACTTTCGCTGTGGTTATTTTGCCATGGTCATAAAATATCGTTACATTTAACCTTAAATCAAGTGTTTCAACAAAGTTCATAAACTTAAAGCGCAAAGTTTTGGGGTGACGGGCGCCAACCAGCCACTAAATTGTTTACACGCAATTTCATCAAAACAATAAATCATGCAGTTGAAACGGCACAACAAAGGCGGCGACAATGTCGACGTCCGTCGCCGACGACGATGTGACGTCAAGTTGACATTTGGTGAAAATCAAATCAAAAGCATTTTTCCGCACAGCGGAAGTAGCAAGGCAGCAGTCGAGCTCAGGCTCAAGTCAAACTTGGCAAACACACATTTATAACTCGAGAAGGGGGAGAGACAGAGAGGGATTCCTACACATAAGTACATGGAGTGTGTCGTTGGCAATAAACTTGACGGCCATAGTCATCAATCGTGCAGCTAAAGAAGAAGCTGGCAGTCAGCGATCTGTGCTTTACATTTATATTTCATTTATAAGTAAAACATTTAATATTAATTATACGCCATGTAAGCTGATTGCGCATAGCGTTGAAAAGCCAAAAAGCTGCTATATATTTGCGTGTGTGTGTGTGTATGTCTGCCGCTTTTAATTTTACTCATAAACTATGCATGTTTGTTTGCACTGCAATGGCCACAATGGTCAGCAAAAAAAAAAAAAAACAGAAGCAGAAGCAGCATCTCCGAGCAAAAGCAGAACAGCAAAATTCACGTTTTAACCCTTTTCACTTGTCCTTTGGCCAGCCACTGCGCAAGAACAAGGAAAAATTGCCTGCATTATTTTATGCCGAGATTTATACGAATATTTTATGCTCTTTTTTGTGGAACTGTTAGCTGAGACTATGGGCGAATTTTAGTGGCTGGTAGTGCTAAAAGCTCTGTATATTCTGACACTGCTTACTCCATCGGCAGCGGCTGATTAAAAAAGCTTTTGAAAGCTCTCTACCCGTTTGTATACAACTATTTTCTACTATACTATACTACCCAGAGAGATCTAGCACGAATTGGCGAGACTGAAATTGGTTTCAATTTCTTCATTTTTTTTTCTTGATTTTTTAAGACGAAAACTGCTCTAATTCGAAAAGACAATTATAGACGAAAAAATCGATTAAAGGGTTGCATAAAATATAGACAATGCTAACAGTACTTTAAATAAAAAAAAATTTAAAAAAAAGAAAACTATGCTCCAACGGGGACTTGATCCCACGACCATGACATTTTCTAAGCGAATGTCTTGTTCACTCAACCATGACCCTTGTTGCTTGCTGAGTGGCAAAATGCTAACTGCTTACATTCTTAAGTATTATTTTGACGCCAGGTCTTGCTTATGGCTGATAGTCGAGTGGGCTTAGGTGCCGTCGTCTAATATTTATACACACAAAATTAATTGTGATAAATGCCCTTTAAAGTATGCAATGCTTTTAACAAGGAATGATTCAGAACTATATTTATTTGATACATATTTGGCTTAACACAAGAGTATATAGTAAACCTTGTAATGGTCCGACAATCTGGATGAATTTACAGTGTGGATTATGTATGACGATGCCATAAATGGCTATCAATGTTTGCGTTCTAATAGAACATTTTATAAGGAAATAAAGTTTGCATACCTTGAAGGGTATTAATCATGATAAATTTTTGTGTGTATAAACGTAGTAGTCGTGTATGTTTAGTCACAGTATTAGAGGTCCCGAGCTCAAGTCTCAGTAAAGTAAGTAAGAATTGGTAAATCTGTTTTGGGTAATGGGTCCATAGCGTCAGAACTTTTGGTAACTTTGGCATGAAGTTGCTTTCAATGCCTATTTTCACCCTTTTTAGACTCTTTTTGTATTAAAACCTAGGCTGTTGATTTTAACTATTTCTTAACTTTAAAATAAACTATTTTAAACAGTTTTACGATTTTTTTAAGCAAATTTGAATATATTTTGAATAAATGTGTTCGAAATGCAGCATTTTGCACTGATGCAATGAATGTTTTTAAAAACCAAACCGGAATCAAAACCGGAACCAGAACCAGGACATTAACCGCATACCGAAAAGAATCGATTAAAACTTAGAACTAGATCCGGAACCGATATTTTTAATGTGTGTGTACCGGTATCCGAGTACCGATATGTTTGGAACCGGAAAAACCAAAAAGAACCTAAACATTATAGCGGTACAGTTTCGTTTCCGCGAACAACATTTAGACTGCAAATCTTTCACTTGGTTTTGGTTAATTCGTAAGTTTTCAAAAAAAGTGTCTGGCTTAGCAACGCTTTTGTATTGTGAAATAGAAAAACGTAAGAGTCTTACTTTATTCTTAGACTCTCATTTTAATGTCTTCATAAACTTTGAATATTTAAGTACTTATGCTATCCATTTCCGTTCTAATGAAACTTAATAAGAAAAGCAGCACAGACACAAATACTTTAGCTTAAAGTGTGGCTAAGTCGATTCAAATATGAATTTGTGTGTGAAGAAACAGAACAATACAAATAATTCAGTATTTTTACAAAACAGTTTAATCAGAAAACTCAATTTCCACAATTGTATGTACGCTTTTGAGAAGGGCAAGTAAGCTTAGAACGTTTATTTTCCTGGGTGTAATTATAATTACTTTGCTAAGAAATCGGTAGGACGCGAAACCAATGACTAATCTTTCTTTATATTTTACCTGTACATACCGGTACGTACCGGTTTACCGAAATAAAGGTGTCGAATACCAAAATATTGTTAGAGCCTCAACAGAATCGTCTTTTACCGAAACATAAGTTTTGTTACATACTAGAACCGGAACCGCAATACGATTCGATTTGATTTCCTGATTCAAAATGGTATTGTGGGAGAGAAACGATTCTTGGTGTAGAACTTAAAACACAGGACTGAGTCGGCTTGAGTTTATTGGACATCACCAGAAGTTATCGATAACAATGTGTGCTTAAACACTTATAGGCTAGATTGTATATCGATAAATCAAGAACTAATAAACGAATAGATATAACAATATAATCATAGAATTAACTGTATTACTAGATAGATAGACCTCTACTGCAGCATATATTCCAGAGGTCGCAAAAATCGGTCCCCCGTTTGCCTTTGTCAGAAAACGACAGCTTTCGTGCGACCACATTGAAAAGAGGTACCGATACAACCTTTAACTACGCTCTCTGCTTCTATTTGGTTGTGAGAGGAGAGAAATACACCCAATTTTTTAATTTTTTTCCTCTTAGGTCTTTTTGAGACCGTTTGGCCTAATTCCCGAATTCAAAAGGTCTTCTTCGTATGTATGCATCGGTGTGTACGGCTCGGCTAACGATATGAATGTATGCGACGAACTATACGCGCTCTCTCGTTCTCTCTCGCAAAGACTCTCTCGCTGCTTATGTTAAACTCTGGCGCAACTCTTGACTCTGCAACCTTTTTTAATAACATTTAGAGAGTTTGGTCTTCGAGAAGCACGCAATTTAAGACCAATTGACTGAGTTGGGCCTGTTATTCGGTTGCTGTCAGACCGATCAGTGCTGTGTGGTCAACCACAGCTACTTAACAGTAAGCGCGATAACAGAACACATTCGGTTGCGGGAATCCCGGCCCCTTTTATATTTGGTTTTTCGGTCAGTGACGTGAGCAGAGCGAACTGAAAAACGGGTTAAGAGTTATTTACGAGTTATGATATATTCGCATAAAAATATGTTAGAATTGTTTGGAATCGTTTTTTTTTGATGATACTTACGATTATTTCATGATAGGCTCGATCAAATATGATTCGATCATCATAAAACGCTTCTTAAACCGGTCAAAAAATGCGTTATAAGAAACTTTCCTTTATTTCGGAAATTTTTAATATTCGCAAATTTTAGTATGAAGTGAAGAGAGAGAAGAACGTCTCTGTTTGAACCTTAATTCGGCTCACGTTATACCCGATTTCACAGTTGGTTCACTATAAAAGAAGTAAGAAAGTCGGTCAAGCCCGACTGTAATATAATCTGTACCTACAGTAGCAGCTGAAAGCAGCGCTGCGTCAGCGAACATTGTTTTTGTCATAACTTGAGTATCATCCGATCTTTATCATTCCTTCGGCAAATCGGTAAATAATCTTGATTGCTAAATTTCTTTAGAAGGTACAAAGCACCCATCTACAAAACTGTGGGAAATATGCCGATTTTTCCCAATTGCGGGGGCGGGAGGGGGCGTTGCGTGGTTTTTATTGGCAAGTGGAGTAAGAAGACGAATCGGAACGGAGAGAACCTGCTAAGTTTGAGAGAATAGCGTTGAACACGCTCTGACAGTTTCATTTTTCATGCGAGAGGGGTGCTGTTATTCCTCTCATGAGACAACTGCGTACATTCTTAACTATGGTTTCGACGCCGCTTCTTGCTTATGGATGATAGTCGATTGGGCTAAGGCGCCGTCGTCTGTGTGTGTTTTAGTCTTTGTGGCCACGAGTTCTTCAAGTCCCAGTAAAGTGAGTAAATTTATCTATTTTTTCTCTGAGTGTTCAGTTTACAGTGAAACATATACAAAACCGGCTTGCAACCTTGTGTAATTTCCTATCTATAAAGATCTTTTGAAGCTGAAAGCTGAAATTGAAGCCCTTGATCTCGAGTACAATTGATTCCACCGTGTCTTAACAGGCAGATTAGTTCACTGAACAGTAAAACATTACTTTGAAGAATAATGGGCCGTGCTGCAAAGGAGCAAAGGGTCACCATGAGTACCATTTTTTACAAAAAATTTTAGCGTCTGCTTTGTCAGGCCAACTTACTTAGGGACAGGCCTCATTTTGAAATTTTTTAATTAAGTAAATTTGTTTTTAGGCTGTAGAATTGTCAAGAACTTGTCCTCCTCTAGTTGCACCCACTTTGTTAGCGTTGGTAAAACAATTTAAGTATTTAAAACCTTTCTAAATTTTTATAGTATTCTTTCCACAGTTTTTTTCCCCTTTTACTTTTCGAACAATCATTTGTGTTGTGTTGTGCAGTCAGCAAAGGGCATTACTAGAAGTGAAAGAACCAGGACCAAGTAAAATTCCATAATGTTTAAATTGTGGTTCTCTGCCAAGCGAAAAATCAGCACTGCGAGTTTTTATTTGCATTAAGAAATTATAATTATGGCAGCTGGTGTTCGCCCTTCCACCCTTCGCCCCACACTCTTCTGCCTCGTCTTGTTCATCAGCTACACTCCTTCTCGTGCCGTTTTAACCGCTTTTGGGGTTACTTTTGCCCCTGCGTGGGGTGCACACTTTTTTAATTGAAAAGTGCAAAATAATGTTAAAGAAAAGTAAAAAGTAGTCGCGGCAGAAAGTATGCGCCAAGTATCCCGATCCCGAGAGGCACACCAATGTTTGTGCCGAGCATTGTGTACTGTGTGGGCAGATGAATGCAGTTTGCTTTTCCCTTCGTTTTGTTTCAACTGCGCCAAAGGGGGTCAGGTCAAGGGGATGTAGAAAGGGCGCGGCAGAATGGGTGAGTGAGGAGGGGTCGCTGGCCTTACTTGAAGCGTTGGTGAAACATAAATTGTGGCTTGAGCTGAGTATCAGATAAGGTCCTTTTGCCCGCTGGCTGAGTTAGCGAAGGTAAAACCTTGGCTAGGAATTTAGTTAAAAGCTTGTCGCTTACAATAAGACAGATTCATTTCCCCAGCCTTCAAATTTCCAACACTTTGCCACAGATCTTCCACAGCTAAGTGGATGGAAACCAGCTCGCTTATTTATTGGTAATTACCTCACTTACCCACTGAACGCTTGCTTGGTTGCACTTTACTTAAAATGCATAACATTTGCGCTACTTATGCAAAACTAGATAGAAGTGCAGCATAACCGATCTGCATTCCAGAGTGCAAGCACCTGGTTCTCGTGGTGGTGGTGTCCAATCTGCGAAATGAAGCATATAATTCGCCAAGCATAAGCGCTACAAGTAATTTCAAATTGATGGCGCGAAAATTACGACAATCGCTGCGGGCCAAAGTCAAGAAGCCAACCGGCAACAAACCGTTAGAAAGCGCAGCTTCAGCTTCAAACTCAAGTCAACTGTGAAATGAGCTGCTGCTGCAACAAAGAGCAAGGGGGGGGGGGGGCGAAAATGTAATGAAATGCATTTTCCCCCCGCAGGAGCCAATTTTGTGCGCAATTGATGATCGTGCGCGTGTGTGGCGCCGGCCTGTTTAGTTGGTTTAGTTAGCAAATTGGCCTACAAACTTGTCACCATTTATCTCACTCAGTGTCAGCGGCATCAAGGAGCTGCAAGAGATGGGGAAATGGAGATTGTGTGCGTGTCTGGGACATCAAAAACTTTTCGAGCCTGCCATAAAATGCGTGTCGAGAACACAAAATGACACTTAAAAGGTATTTTAGCCGTGGGTGGGTGGTTGACAATATTGAATATGCTTTTGCCACACTCCACTCATTCAATCAGGTATCATTTAGGCGACAATCATCAATCTTCCGCTGGCATCCCATCAGCCGCATCGACTTTATCTTCAATGACATGCAGACATACTTATCGATATTTGCTTTTGGCATAGGCAAAAATGTACATACATATTTTGGCCATGTTTGCCCAACAATAACAATTGATGTCACCAGCAGCAACAGCAGCAGCAGAAGAAGCATCGCCAGACGCCCAAAAGAAACTAAACAAACAAAACTAAAATCGGAAGCGTTGGATTTTTTGTGTAGCATACTTTTCAGCTGAGGGGAACAAATTGCGTTGTGGAAGATGATGATGGTGATGATGATGATGCTGCGTATGGGGCACATTCAATGAAAAGTAAAATAAGCTAAGCAGTAACGAAATGCTTTATATTTGTAATTTTTTTAAGAAAATCTCGAATTTTTCAAGTTATGGCACTGAAATCAGTTTGAAAATGGGGTATTAAAGACAAGCTTTTCTTGTAGTGGTACTGAGAAGTTTCAAACTAAGGGTACGCTCTCAAATTATTCGTTAGTTCTCTATCTTTCAAGCTCTTTTCTATGAAGATATTGCGCCGTTAGCGCAGTAGCATCGATCTTTAAGATGCTTATAACTCTAATCATCTGATTGATACCAAAATTGGTGGGTCGATAAATAATGCAGACTCCAATACAATTCATTGCATCTATTCAGCTCAACTACTCAGCCTAGCGAATCCACTAAGAAGGCATCCACTGGGGAATAACTAAGAGTAATATCACATAAACGGCAAGCTTTTAGTGTGACCAAATGCGTTACATTGTTTTGTCATTTTTGCGCAATTTGTGTTATTGACTTGATAAGTTCCTCTCAGCTAGATATTGGGATTTACAACGATATTAAATATGGAATATACATTCATGTTCTCAATTCCACCACTTTTTGATAAGTAAATCGAATGCAATTCCGCTTCGGTTTCGTTTTTTGTGTTCTCAATTCCGAATGAAATTGCTCTCTAGAGATTGTCACTATATACAAAAGAGAGAATCCACAATTCCAAGCGAAACGATCGTAAAGGAAACAGTCGAAGATGAAAGAGGCAGACTTTTAGGTTTCACTTTTCGGTTTGGCTGGGCAAGGCCAAATTCTGGACACATTAAATAAAAATATTAGTTGTAATTCAATTAAAGACTTAGGTTAGATTAGGTTTAATAGGCCGATCGGCTAAGGTCGAGTTCACCCAGTGCGTTTGTGTGCGTTGCAGCGAAACACGAAGTAAACGTCACGGCATTTTAACATGAGCTACCATTAAACGAACAAATGCTTCGTGAGAGAACAAAAAGCCGAACACGCGCATCGCAAGAGAACAAGCCGCCGAGCGTGCACACTTATTCTCTATCTCTATACGTGTGTCGGCTGCGAAGACCAGCACAATTATGAGTTCCTATCCCATGGAATAGGCTTTTGGCATTTTGAACACCACTGATTTAAACCATCCTGTGGAGTAGACAAAAAGAGCCAGATCCTTCAAGGGCAGATCCGCCAGACTGCCCAGGTCTTCAAAGAATGGACTTAAAGATTTAAATGCAAATCAAATTTTACTAATAATTTCTTAATGGATCACAGAATTAGGGAATATTCACTTTATATACATCTAGCAACTCGTAATTTGGCTTCTACTTTTCATTCCACCGACGAAAAAGACGACAAACTTTTTCGTTTTGGTGTTGGAAGAACAAGAATCAATGCCACCTTCGAAAAGTTGGCGTGGAAGTGGAATTGAGAAAATGCCGGATAAAGATGATTCGAACTATTCTTTGCAGAAAAATGTCCTAAAGCAGCGGTGGGCAAGCCCTTGATCATAGTCAGTCAGTCTCATAATAAACTGCGTCGCAATTAACTCGCTTCAAATTGTGAACAACAACAAAATCAATGCAAATAGGAGCACGGCGCTTACAAGACGTGCACACAGACGGCGCAACAGGTGCATTTTGGGCAATCGAGACTCGCTGATAACGGTTGTTTTTTCTGTTGTTGTTGTTGGGCTGCTACCAAACTCAATATTCTTGCCCACCGCTGTCCTAAAAGACTTCCAATAAAGGTACTTTTGCTGGGAAATGTGTATGCGGAGCAGGAATTAAAAGGGCAAGAACGAGATGTGAGTAACCGTGAAAAGGAGACTTCCTCGGGCAATGTTCTTCTTTGCATAGAAATAAAATTTATGGAATGGATAATAAATAAAGCAGAGGTCCAGAGCCGCTTAGGGCGGCGTAGACACCAATACAAATTATGTAAGTATTTCTGACACAAAAACAACGACAAGAAATAGAAAGAGATACCCGATTATTGTTTGTGGAGGTGTGTGGATGTGCTCGAGGCACGAAATCATTCGTCGCAAGCAACAAAATATGAGCTGAAAACGACGCAAACCATATTTGTTGTGGCGTTCGATTTTGCAAGAGATATATGAGAGAAAGAGAGGAGAGAAAATATACGAAGTTGTTGTTGCAATACACTTGAGTTTGTGCTTTGTGTGAGCGCATATAAGCGTAGGCTGTGAGCACCACTGGATTATAGAATTCAATCACGGTACATAAATCGATGTGTAGTAGTAGTAGTAGTAGTAGTATGTTTTTATTGTGTAAAGATAAAATATTGACAACATAGTGATTACAGATTATAGCTGGCAATACAATAATAAAAACTGTAAGTGTTATACAACAATGGTTTATTAAAAACCTTCAGTTGATGCTATGTAGTATTATTTCAACAATTAAAAATATGGGTACGTCTGAGAGTCGCCTTTCATTTGACTACTCCATCCACCTTCCCCGTTCGTCACGAGATAGTGGATCTTCCGTCAATGAAGACGGCTCTACAGACTGTTTTAGAAAAAAAAGAAAACAGAATAGAACAAAATAAAATAAAAAAAAAAAATTAAAAATCTTCGTTTATAATTTGTCGCCGATATTTGGTGGCTTCTGCTAAAAATGCTGATAGGATGCGCCAATTTTCTCCGTTTAAAATGCTTTGGAGTTCAAACTCGTTTAAAGTGATGCGACGGAAGTGGAGATATCGCACCTCTCTAAGGATGGGACTAGTGCCGATAAAGTGTACCACATTTTCCGTCTCACGCATATTACAAAAGCTGCAGGTTTCATCCAAGTCCCTTCTGTGTGGCCTAAAGTTTAATGCAATCATTTCGCACCTCGCCTTAAAAATATTGCTAATGCAGTTTGTTCCAAGGCTATCTTGAAAATAGTTTGATTGTGGACCTTTCAGTGCTCTGTCTAGCTCGGTTTATAAAGATTTGACGCTCTTCTTCGCAAAGCATTCTTACGACTTCAGCTTGTGTGTGACGCCATCCTTGTATATTGTGCCAATCAAAGTTTAGCCCGCAGTTGTTTGAAATAGTGGACCAGTCGTCAAAAAACTGAGTTTTCCCAAGAAGCAGTTGACTCATTATATGCTGAGGCAGTCTTTTCTCCGGCATGGTCATGACCTTGTCTACATAGTTGAAATGCAGTTGCAGAGTTGGAAGGCCAGTTTCTATATAAATCGCGTAATTTGGCGTATTCTGCGGTAACTTGAAAACTTTTTTGATGAAAAACGTCAACAAGCGTTCAACATCGTCGAATCTAAGAAATCCCCAAATTTCAGCAGCATAACACATGATGCTTCTCACAGTTGCCTGGAACACCTTATATTTGCAACTTGGCTTCACGTTGTCTCTACTCAGCAATGTCCTCCATGCAGCGTTTATAGCAATTTTGCTTCTCCAAGTTTCCCTTTGATATGATCTGAGAAATTCAGATTATCGGACACTGTGACGCCTAAATATTTGTAGGACCGCACATTCTCTAGCGTTCTTCCATTTGTTTGCAGACACTCCCCATTTCTTAGCCTGATTCTTCGTGCTCCAATGGACATAACCTTCGATTTTTCAGTATTTATTTGCAGACCCCACAATAGATTCCTAGATGATTTAGCATATTTTGCAGCATTTGCGAGCTTTCCGCTAGGATGCACATATCGTCATCGTACATCAACGTTCTGACGGTTTGGCCGCCAAAGGTATCACCGCCTGGTAGGATTTCTGCAATATCATCGATATATAGCGAGAAAAGTATAGGTATGGACTTATAAGACAGCCTTGCTTAACTCCAGTATTCGTTTCAAGCCAGTCCGATAATTTTGATCCATCCCAGACGATTGCAATGTTGTCGGCATATAGATTCTGTAAGGCGTTGAGAATTTTGGAGGATATACCTAGGTTGCTCAGTGTGTAGAAGAGGCTTCATCTATTGACCGTATCAAAAGCAGCCTTAAAGTCTATAAAGCATATGAACATTTTTCTTTTATTTTGGATGTAAGACTTCGCAATTGTGGTGAGTAAAAATATGCTATCGACCGTAGAGTAGCCATTTCTGAATCCGCACTGGAATTCGCTCAAGATATCGTTGCGATTAACCCAAGTCGTGATTCTCTCCAGTAGTATTCCTGCAAAAATTTTCATAATTGCGTTCAGACACGAGATACCTCGATAATTGCTGGCTTCCGTTTGTGTTCCTTTTTTGTAAATTGAGAATATCAAGCTCTTTTTAAATGAAGTTGGATAAATCGATGTGTATTACGGCTAATTATGTAGGGAATTATGAAAAACTCCACTTAAGAAGAGTTAATTCATAGATTTTTAAGAAAAGCTTATCATTATACATAGCCTTTTTTTACTTAAGTTTTCGTAGAGTCGGGGAAACCCAACTGAAGATAGCAGGTCATCCCTTTACGTGACGGAGGCAGCTCTGTCTAGTGTGTCTTACTCAAATGAGTGTGTTCAAAAACATTGAATTGATTAGCGCTACGCGCGAAAATTTAGGGTTCAACGGTTTTTGACGCCAAAACTCGTTTTTGAGGTATAACCTTACTTAAATTACCGAAACAGTCGAAAATGTCAAACTTTCCAAGCCACCTGGTCACACTAAAACTTCGCATTTTCCAAAAACTTGAAAGGCAAAGTATATCAAAAGTGCTTTCCCTGCTCTCAACTCTAAATTCCAGAAGTCATTACTCCAAAATATTATATAAAATTAATGGCCGACTCCAACAGAACAATATTTTATCCAAGTGATGAGACTGCATTTTATATTAAGTGCAATGTCTCATTCGCGTTGGACATTTCGCATAGCTCATGCCTATGGAAACGTGCAAAACTTCAAGAAATTTTGTCAGTTAACCAACTTAACCCCGCACCAACTCATATTGCCACACAAAAAACCCATTAAGTGGGGAACCCTTTGAGGAGTATGCTGGGCATTGACATTGCCATTGGGAAGGCATCTCTGTTTGGCACGCGCTTTTGTGCGAAAATATGCAATTGAAATGTTAAATAAATAAAGGCGTAAATACTTGAAGGGCAAAGCAAAAGCAGCAGAGCACACATTCAAATGCTATAGATATATATATACATACATAAAGGGAGCAACCCGTTATACATTCCATAACTTTGCAGTCGTCGGCAGACGTTGACGCTTAAATGAATGAATGAAAATATGCAGGCAACGTGATTCCGTGGCGATGACTCCATCTACAACTCCGACGCCATATTGTTTGTACGCCATGGGGAAGCGTTACCTTTACCTTGCAACGGCAACATTCGTTTGCTATGGTATTTTCTGTCGAGTTCAGCGTAAATTCATTCATTTCCACTTGAATTTACAATTATGCGAAACTGTTGTTGAATGGGTTTTGACTTGGCTGGAGTTGGTACGGGTGTTGGGTGTGGGGTTTTGGATGCTGTTACTATCGGGTGCTTTCGTTTTGGTTTATGCATATTTCCTGTTTTTGCCATTGGCAGCAGCAGCAGCAGCAGCAACAACTTGGCTGTTTAGCTTTTAATAAACTGCGGTTACCTTGGCTGAATCACAATCTCCAACTGACTCTGACTCTGGAGGCAGGTGCTCTGCGTTGGCAATTGTCAACTACTGTGCATACGAGTTGGTTGCCATGTCACTTTATATGAGTATTAGATCCAATGGGATTTGTAGCTGAAACCAAACTGGAATGTAATTAAGTTTACGAGTTTGGGTGTGAACTTTGTACGTTCCTGCTTCTTTTAGTCATATGTAAGGCTAATGGGTGAAATATGATGCAGAGAATGTATGATTTTGGCAAATTTTAAACTTTTCTCTTTATCCGGCTCGAAGGATCAGCAATTTAGGGCTCATATTAACAACTTTTACACTACTAATTCTGGTTTATTGTACTTGGGCAAATGGTATGATCGACTGTGAGCAATCAAGGCACCCATTGCCCCTCATACTAGAGCAGGGTAAAAAAAAAGATGTGATAAATTTCCTAATTTCCTTTTTATATATTTTTCCTACTCTTCAAAACGATCTTCAAGTGCTCCTCATCGTATGATTTTTGCTGGCAATGGGAAACAAACTTTTTAGCAACAACTTGGCCAAGCCCGGTCCAAAACTTTTTCCACCCACTTCAATGCACTTCAGCTAGTAACCAATGCAATTCAATGTCATATCCTTGAAAAAAAAGGGGCAAACCATAAAAAAAGCCAAGCCAAAGTTTTGTTTTCCTTTTTTTTGTTATTGAAAGTTCATCGATGAGAGAAAAAAATATATATCCTGATTTTTCAATTTTTCTCCAATGCCAACGCGTTCGAGCTTGCGGCTGCTTACAACCCATTTCCTTTATGCCATCTCAACATTTTCAGTTTCTTTTGTACTGCAAAACCGTCTACTAATTTCCTCAACCGGGCCTGCAAGTCCAGACGCCGTCAGCGGCATATCCGGGAGCCTGTCTGCTTAGCCAGCATTTGTATGTGGCCAATGCGTTGGGGCCGTTGTTTGCATTTTTATTTGTATTTCATTTTCAATTGACTGCCAGGACGCAGTAGGAAGGACTACTCTACTTACCTTAGGGGGGGGAGCCCACCTGGAAGTTCAGTTTGCTTTTTGTGTATTTCAGGCATTCATCAGAGTTATTTACTTTTTAACGAGTTGATTTCATTCAATTTGTTTGCCCAGGTTCCAGTGGCTATTACTGAACCTCTTGCCCCCAGGACGACTTAAAGCGACTGCACCAGCAACTCACCAACTGACTTCTTTAAGCTTGCATCTTTTCAATCATTCAGCGTTCAATACTGTTCCTCCCCCGATTGGGATTTTTACCAATTTCGCTTTTTGTTGTTCTTTGGCCTTTTTTCGGCGTCCGTCAAGTTTGGTTCATGCCGTTGGCGTTGTTCGGTTTCAATAAATATTTTCACAATGAAGAAATTAAAAATTCCGGGAAATAATAATATAACATGGGCCCAGGGAAGCAGCCACAAGGCAGCTTCGTCTATTTATATGAAAAGTTAGTTTGCTTTCGATAATAACAACAACAACGAGAAGGCCAGGCTAACTTCGTCTGTGCCGAAGTTTTTATACCCTTGCAAATGCAAATGTCACAGTTTAAGAACGCTTACATAAAAATCAAAAAATTTTGTTACTAAAACCTATTTTCCGACAGATAAACGTCTGAAAAAAGTTTTTCTCACTAAGACTCAGTTTCCGACCGATCGGGCCTATGGCAGCCTTAAGATATAGTCACCCGATGTCGATCAACTTTTTCAAATTAGTTTGAAAGCGTTTAATATTAATAATCACCGACCTTAAGAACGATTTACTTAAAAACAAAAAAGTTTTTTTTCACTAAGACCCATTTTCCGACCGATCGGTCCTATGACAGCTATAAGATATAGTCATCCGACTTTGACCAAAATTTGCAAATCTGTTTGAAAGCATATAATATTATTAATGACCGAGTTTAATCACGTTAACATTGAAAACAAAAAAGTTTTTCTCACTAAAACCTATTTTTCGACCTATGGTTCCTATGGCAGCTATAAGATATAGTCATCCGATTTTGACCAAAATTTTCAAATCTGTTTGAAATTATATAATATTATTAATGACCGAGTTTAATCACGTTAACATTGGAAACAAAAAAGTTTTTCTCACTAAAACCCATTTTTCGACCTATGGTTCCTATGGCAGCTATAAGATATAGTCATCCGATTTTGACCAAAATTTGCAAATCTGTTTGAAAGTATATAATATTATTAATGACCGAGTTTAATCACGTTGACATTGAAAACAAAAAAGTTTTTCTCACTAAAACCCATTTTTCGACCGATGGTTCCTATGGCAGCTATAAGATATAGTGATCCGATCCGGTCGGTTCCGACATATTAGCAGCGTGCAGTAAAAAGAAGACTCTGTGCAAAATTTCAGCTCGATAGCTTTAAAACTGAGAGACTAGTTTGCGTAGAAACAGACGGACAGACAGACAGACGGACAGACAGACAGACAGACGGACAGACAGACAGACGGACGGACAAAGCTCAATGAACTCAGCTCGTCCCCCTGATCAAGAATATATATAGTTTATGGGGTCGGAAATGAATATTTCTATGCGTTGCAAACTTCTGGGCAAAATTATAATACCCTTTGCAAGGGTATAAAAACGGCAACCGGAAAACCAACAGCAAAGTGTGTCCCGACCCACGCCATTCGATTGAAATTGTTTTGCCTGCGGCTTTGATTTTATGAGTGTTCTGTTTGCTTACAGCCAAAGCGGTTCAAAATAATTAAATTGTTGGCATTTTACAAAATGCCTCAGAAAATATTGTCTAAATTAGCGACCAGTTAGAGCGGGAAGTTAAGTAGAAATTTTGACGCCTTGTGAATGGTTGGATGTTAGATAGCGAAAGTTTTAATAGAAGGTTTAAATGAGAGAAAAGAAAGGATACTTGAGAACGTAAATCGGTTGAAGTATCAACTGAAGTGCCAAGGAAGTTAGGCTGAAAGTTCATAAATCGCACTTATCCACTATACAAACGAGGCAGCAGCAGCACAGCAGCATTTGATACAGCTTAAAATCACGTTTCCGCCCATAATACAATTTGTTGTAGGGCATGGTCGCTCACTCAGTGCAATTTCAGCTAGGTTCAAAAAACTTCAGTGTGCAGCTGACAGCAAAGAACATGTTAACTTTGAAGCACAATTTGAAACACCTCTTTTTTTTTGAGTAATGTTAACTTCATTTTGACAAAGACATGCTTCATTCTCACCAAGAAGAGAGCGCGAAAATGTGACTGTGTGTCTCTCTCCAACACTCAGTGATGCATGACTTCGGCAAGCATTCGATGTGAATTGGCAAGAATGTTCGGCCCTCAGGGGCTATGGCTGGGGAACTCTGGTCTATATCAAGATATACTTAACAAGGTTGCCGCACACGCTATCTCACAACTTCTTATATAAGTGTCAAAATGAGTACAAAAGAGAGCGAGAGCGAGAGAGTAATGAAATACTGTACTCGCTTGTGTCATAACAAGGAAATTTCACACATTTCAAACTTATTTCACAAGTTTTCTTGCATATAGAGTAGTATGGCGGCATAGCAAAAACACGAAAAGTCTCAAACAAAACTTAGAAGCAGAACACAAAAAATTCGTCCGCGGAGATGCGTCGCTCATAAGGGTTCACTGTGTGTTAGAGAGACACAGTCACATTTTCGCGCTCGCTGCTTAGGGAACCCTGGTTTACAGACTGACTTTCAAGAAGTAAGCAAAGAGAGCGAAAGAGAGCGAGTGCGGCTACCTTGCTAAGTATATGTTGGTCTAGATATTCTAGTCTATGGGTGGGTTTCCGTTGCACTGATCGCTTTACTGTTTTAGTTGTTTCTGCATGGTTTTTTTGTTCTACACACATACCTAATTTGGGTCGCTCTCTCTCGCGCTCTTAGCAAAAAAAGACCATAGTTCAAAATGTTGGCTTATGCGCCATACCTTATTCGTTGTATCATGGTTTGACTTAAACGATGCAGTGTTTTGTGAGCAGCATTTGCTCTCTCCTTCGCGCACTCTTTCTGCCTTCAAAGCTCGTTCGCACACTGAACAATGAGTGAGCTTTTGCCAAACGAAACCCCAAAAAGCTCTCTCGGCAATGCGTCAGCAAGTGCTGAATGCCATAATATAACGAACATGTTATGGCGCTCTCTCAGTGCACTTTTAGCTCGGTCCAAAAAACTTCAGTGTGGTGCTGTCACTTGATTGCTAAAGTATAAGCGCTTAGTCCAAAATGTTGGCTGAGCGTCATACCTTGTTCGGTGTATCATGCATGCTGCTGAGCTGCTGTTGCTTGGTTTGAACTTTCGGCTCTCTTTCTCATGTTCAAGCTCGTTCACGCACTGAACCATGATGAAATAAGTATAAGGTGGTCCATGATACAACTAAAACAGGTATGGCAAGCTCTCAGCTCGCTCTTCGTTTCAGCTTACAACTCAACTTACAAGTCTTCAATGTGTGGAGCAATGTTATATGAAATGTGTCAGAAAAAGCTCTCAGCTTACAATGCCAGAGAGCTTGACATACCTTTTTGCGTTGTATCATAAGGTGGTCTCGTCCGCAAAAGCTATCCCTTATTGTATGTTGGCAATAAAGTGCGAGTGAGAAGTAAAAACTTTCGAAAAGCTTTTGTTAAAATGTCAATGTTACAACTGGCTAGCTCAAGGTCTTCTTTGGTTGATTATAAGCCTTTTTATAACCAACACAAACCAACAGATATTAATTACAACATTTTGGAATAGCAATTGGGTATGTCCGTACAACGATCGCTGTTTCGAGAATAACCAAATTCTCTCATCAGCGGACTTGTTTTGCTGTTCACACTTCAAACAAACATCCAGTTAGCACTTATAGTCTCGAGGTGGCGAATAAAGCACATAGGAATTACACTATTATAAATTCGCAGCCCTAACTTCGGCTATGGTTTTTTTGTTTGAAGGTGTTTTGTTTACCAATTTGCTGTAATTAATTCTGTTGCTTATGGCTACTGACTACTTAAAATGTTGAAATTGAGAGTGTGAGTGAAATGCCAACATTTTCCTTCTATGTCGACAGGCAGCTAAGCACTGACAATAAGGAACTAAACTGGAGCCGCACACACACGACAAGACCATCTTAGACCAGGACAGGCCAAATGGAGAGCAGTAAAAGGCATGGTGGAGTTAAGGTGAAGCCTTCAGCATCTGCTGAAGGCCAGTAGAAGTATGTCTGTGAGATAGTAAGAGACAACATAACATTGGTTTGTCTCTGCTTGTGTATTACCGTTCGCTTCTAGCATTCACAACGCACTGAGAGCGAGCTGTCTCGCTCGATGTCACCTTATATAACTCCACCATGGTAAAAGATATACCTATCTCTCTCTGACACTCAGTGATGCATGGATGCATGGCTTCGCCAAGCATGCGGAGTGAATTGTCGACTGACTTCGGCTCCCTTTGGCTAAAGCTGGCCTGCCCTGCCTTATATGCACTGAACACTGAGTGATCTTTTTCCAAATAAAACCCCAAAATGCTGTCTCATGAGTGCTAAAATCCCACACGTAAGCATGCTGCTGAGCTGCTGTTGCCTCGTTTACATTTTCGGCTCTATTTCTGCGTTTTAAGCTCGCTCGCACGCACTCAACTATGAGTGAACTATTGCCAAACGAAAGCCCAAAAAGCTCTTTCTGTATACAAAATCAGAATATTTAAGAAAATTAGCCAAGAATTGAAATTGCTCTTAAATTTAGAAATAGTTTTTATATTTAAGACATTTTTTTTTGGATTCTAGAAAAGTTGCTTTAAATAAGAATTTTTTAGAAAAAATGTCTTACATATAGAAATTATGTCAAAAATTTAGTGTGTTTGCAATTCTTGAACAGTAATTTTCTGTCGTGTTTGCATTTTCGTCTGTCGTTTGAGAATAATAAAACAAAATATTTCTGCAACCTCAAGAAGCTAAATTTGGCCAAATCGTTGAACTATCTTCGTAAAGTGTAGTCATTTTTTTGATGACAATTTTCAAACATACCAAATTGAGAAAAATTTCTTTTAGTTTGCATCTAAAAATCTAAAAAAATGTATATTTTTTTTCCCTAAAACTCAATTTAATGTTTGCCTGCTTTTAGTTGCTTTTGAAATGCTTAGATCTTCATCTGGCTGCCAATTGACTTGGCCATTGACTCAACACAGGCCATCATCTGGAAGGCCGTGTCACAAGGATTGGCACCTTTGACGCTGCCGCAATTATCCATCGCCTTATCGACTTCATCCTTTAAAGGTGTGCTCGCAAATTTCTCCTTAATGGTGGCTGCTATCAGATTACCCTCGGCATCCATGAATCCACTTTTTACCAGCAGACACTGAGTGGCACACTTTAGGTTGTCCTTGGCATCAGCTGGCTGTGTTTTTCCCGATCTCAAGTCCTCAATTTCCTGTGGAGTCACACCGTTCTCGGTCATGCACGATTCTACAATATTTTCCATTTCTGCCGGTGCTCCCGCCTATTTGGTTAGTTGCATTTAGTGTTAAATGTTTAATCGATGGTGAAGTCACCTACCACCAGAATCCCTGTCAGGTAGCTGAGCAGCAATGTCAATGCCAGTGTAGCCCTCATTCTGTTTTGGTTTGCAACGTACTAATCTCTCGCTTGAGCTTGCAATGGGTTTTTTATACCTGTCCGGTGTTGCACTTTAGCATGGCGTTTGTGCCATTTGTCAAAACTTTTTGTTTACGCTTATCGATTATCAGACGCTCATTGGTCACGCTGACTGGGCTTTATGTAAATGCCATTGCCAAGGTCTATGGCCTGTGCTCGTAATAATTTTAAATGGGTGTAATTAGAAACTGCATTGGAAAGTATGTAATTGTTTTTAATGAGACGCATGACTATAACTATAACGTTCTTTAGGTTAGACAGGATTTTCAAAAAAAAATTATGGTTGACAGTTATAAGAAATTTTGTTTCCGCTGAAATGTAAAGCAAGCTCATTTACTTAGTCATGCAGTGTTTACGCATATTGAAATGCGGTGTTAAGCAGTAATGAAAATATTGAAATGTGGGATTCGTATAACGTCTTAACCCGTAAAGAGAACACATCTAAGATGTAACTTGTCTTGAATCTGCCTAAATACATACACCTATAATTGCTTGCTTGTAATTTTCAAGTATGAATTTAATCCTCCTGTTATATTTTATACAAAAATTGATCAAATCTCATGATATTTTGGTAAATGATTAAAATTAAGATATCACAAAGCTGAGCACCAAATGGGTGTAGCAATTTCTCTCAATGGGAAAGAAAAACATCACTCTGAGGATATTTCAAGGGAGAGTTTGATGATAAAGTATCTACAGAGTTCGTAAAAGTCGCTTAACACCTAGAGTATGTCCTTCAAAATCAGGGTTCGGAATTGCTTAATCTCAAGTCGCTCTTTTGGCTGTTCTCGGCTCTTGCTTTGAGCTACAAGCGACCGTCTACTAGCCACTAGCCTGCCTCCGTGGCGAACCGTTGCGACTCTTTCAAAGTGCTGCGAGTACGGAAGAGTGAAGTGCTGCGAGCGGGAGCTGGCTCTTAAGAGCCGCGATCAAAAAACGATTCCGAAACCTGCCCAAAATACAGGTTTTAAGCTACACATTGAAATGTAAGAGACAAAACTACTTCTACTACTGTTGTATCCCTGCATTTCTACGCCTCAGTGCTGAATTTTTCGGTGCTAATTCAGACATGAGAAGTAGGAACTGCTCCAATTCATGACTGGTTTCATTACTGTTTTCAGTACTACCCGTGGAACTAGCCCATGAGTTCAGTACTGAAATCATGCCTGAAAGAAGAGAAGGTCATGAAATAGTAGGCCCTGTCTGTGTTAAGTTCATGGCTGAAATGCATGTGAAGGTAGCCATGATTTCAGTACCAGCCCTTTCAAATCAGCCCTTTGATTCAGCTCTGATTCAGTACTGAGCCGTACTGAAGGGAATGTTAGAATGGAAAGTAGATGTTGAGATAGCGACTCAGTACCAGTTAAAGGCCTATTCTCAGATGAGATAAAAATTTAGTTCGGCACTATATTTCATATAAATAGAAACAATTTTGAACAGTTTGAAATCTGATTGCTATTGAACGGCTGTCCTATTTATATGAAATATAGTGCCGAGCTAAATTTTTATCTCATCTGAGAATAGGCCTTAAAGGAAAGCAGCAGCCTCGAATGGGTGTGTCCTGGGTATAATGGGTGGGGAGATGTAGTGTATCGTGTGGGCTTTGGTTGCATTTAGGACATGTGTCGGTGACCTCTGGTTTGATTCGAGCCCGGTAGCTGTTCAACTGGCGACTCTTTCCAGTTCGCAGTTGAGCCAGCATTGTTGTAGGGTCGATGGGCTGTGGTCTGCTCCCGAGAACTACATTGATCTCTAATGCTGCTACAGTGCTATCCGCCTTGATTTAAGGACAGTTGAGCCCGATATTAAGCAATTCCTCTGTTTTGTCTATTGTCACGATTACTGTAAATCAGTTTTTAAAGGGTTTTCTTCCTCACAAGTTGGTGGCCTGTCAAAATGTTTTCAAATACATACTACATTGTGAATAAAACTAAAACTACAGAATAACATGGTGAATAACATAACATAACCGACTTCTTTGCACGAACCATCCGTCGGCCATGCACATTTTGCCTCACCCGCTTACTACGCCTGACTTTCCGTGGTCTTCCCAAGATATGAGACCGTTCAGCAGTACGGGGCTTTGACTTATGTGCCTGTGTTTCTCCCAATTCTCGTTAGTTTTATCGTCTAGGATATCATGTTCAGAAAGATCAAGGCATGTTTACCAATCTGATGTACGTATTTGAAGACAATGTGATAAGGTAAAGACGCGCTTTCATCACCCATGAGATTTTGTTGGTTGCCAGGTGCTGTAGTTTTATTACAGCTGTATGGTTAGTCGAGTTATCTGTATATTCTTGTTTGGCTGGGTCCTTTTCGCATCATCAGTTCCGCATGCGTCTTCTGTCTAAGAGCTTTCCTTAGGCTGAATCTCATTGTATTCCAATTCGAGCTATCTGTATATTCTTGTTTGGCTGGGTCCTTTTCGCATCATCCATTCCGCATGCGTCTTCTGTCTAAGAGCTTCCATTAGGCTGATTCTCATTGTATTCCAATTCTACACGGAGCTTAGACCATCTTTCCAGTTGAGCGTGAGAGGAGCGCATACCTTATCCAGCTGTTGTGTCCAATAAACATTTTTTTCATCATTTCGGAAGTAAGAAAATGCGGCAGTCGACTCTCCCCATAGAAAAAAAGGGGGTTTCCCTGCGTATCCAAGGTGTAAGTCTAAGGTATAGAAGTGCGCATCATCCACGCAAGTCTCCAAGGCTAGAGCGTACAGCATTCCAGGGGTATTCGGAGGTAACCTTAGAATTTTCTTCCAAAAACATCTCAAAATAGCAATATCCCCATGCGTACCTGTGCTGCATAAGTCAGAACTGCTCTGTAGTTTCCACTAATCTCTGATGCTTACATTAGGTTTTCACAAAAAGGAGTTCCATATGCAGTTGATACAGACTTTTGCTTCAGCGTTTCTTCTCAATACATGTTCTTTGATAGTTAGTGTCGGCGTAAAATACACTCCAAGAAACTTATACGGGGGTGACACAGAAATCACTAGAGATTTTGGTATAAACGTTTTCATTTCCAATTTCAATTGTACAACCTTATATGTAAAGTAATAAGAATATCTTCGGTTGCTAGATCAGATGGTGAATTTGAGCGATTTGGAACCAACTGCTGAACAGTCGGTTTCAATTCGCTTTACTTTCGACATCTGATCTAGTAACCGAGCTGTTATGTGCCACTAAGTTCAAGCAATTTCAATTTGAAATATAAGCGTTTATACGAAAATCACTATTGATTTCTGTGTCACCCCCGATATTCTGTAGCAATATTTATAGCATCTCCTTTAAAGCTCCAGTTTTCTGCTGCTGCTGCCAGTCTGCCGCCTTTTCTAAAGACCATTATCTCAGACTTTACTAGGTTGACTTCCATTCCCCATTCGTCGCAGTATTTCTTCAAGTTGTCTATCATATTTTGAAGCTCTTCAGCTTTATGGGCTAAAATAAAGAAGCAGGCGAATATATACATTTCCCAGACAAAGGCCTCTTTGCAGACTATCATAGAGATCTTGCAGAAACAGCGCAAACAACTCTATATGAAGCACACATTCTATAAGCGCTAGGCTAACAGTATCCTGTCTCTCTCTCTCTTACTGACTTTTTTCGCTCACGCTTCACCACAGCAATAAAAGAGCACATAAGCCTTTCCGTTCGGCTAGCAGTATCCTGTTATTGGTTTAATGTCAGACTTCAAACAGAACCTTATGTGGTAGAGGAAGCTAGACCAGTTCTGCTTCATTTTTTCTGTCTTTGATGTGTGCAGTGCTGTGTGAAAATAAGTGTTGATGCTTATTTTATAAGCTCTGCTTCACAAACACCTGCAAACTAAGCCCTAAAACTAGCAAAGCTTAAAAATCAGTTCACTAACCAAACCCCAAATTCTACGACAGTTACCAATTTCCGGGACCATAAATGTTTTATGTGCAAATCAGAAGTATGCAGTCTAGTTCAAAACTTTAAAAACAGCCTATTTCTACATTTTTTTGTGTATAATTTACATCAAAATCTCCCATTAGCATTCCAAATAGTGCATCCAATATTTGAAACCTTTACAAAACAAAAGGTTGCCCGACAATTGGCTTCTATATTACGTACAAGGTGCTTCCCCTTGATTAATTACACTGGTCGTTAAGCCATATCTATGGCCATTAAATAATGTCTCCACTATTTTGTCAATTGAACTAATTGGTAATTGCTTCCTTTAATAATTATTTTAGTTATCTGCTTAATAATGCATAATTTTTAGTTCATTTTCGGATAAATATTATCAGAGTGTATTTGAAATGCCGGAGGCTGTCAACAGAAATGCAACAAAATATTTTTCCATTTTGCTCTTTGCACTTTGTCAATGGATATCTTGATGGGATTCACACACACACACGCAGATTTTTTAATTAAAAAAACGTTTTATGAAAATTGTTTATTTGCTGCAATTATTTATTTCGGCACGCGTTTGCTTTATTATTTTTGCATTATTACATAATTTGTATATTTTTTAATTGCATTTTTATGGCATTATGTTAATTGGCTTCGTTCGGTTCGCCTTTACGCTTTTAGTTAAGCTAATGTTTTCATGATTATTATGTGTTATTATTATTATTATTATTATGTGTGTGTGTGGTGCACACATTTTCATTAAGCTTAACGCGATTTCAAACGCTAATTGAAATCCTTTTAGAGTAATTACGAACATTTTAATGGGCAGCCGCAAGAGGCACAAACTTTGCTTGGGTGTTGCGGTGTAATTAGAAAAACAAACTAATTTAGTAAATTACTATTTAGTGGCCCCTTTTAGATGGCCATGGTCACCACACAGCTTCAGCCACACACAAAGGTCATTTTCGGGCTTTGAAGTTTTGTGGGCTTTGAAATGCGCCAAAGGACATTTACCAAATGGCATCCTTTGTAAGCTACTGTGTGAGTGTGTGTTTGTGTATTGCAATTGCTGTGTCGGAACATCAAAGCAATACGAGGTTTCCAGTTGACTTCATCGTTAGATTGTGTGAAGTATGCCAAAAATGTCGAACATTTTTCTGCTGAGTTTGGAGCAAAAACTTAAAGCTGGGCATGTCCGAGCACGTGCAGCAGCTAACGCGTTTTGCCCCCCCCTCGATCAAATGGTAGTGCGCATAGTAAAACAATATTGGCCAAGCTTTTAAAATACATTTTACATGCACTTCAGTTTAATTGACGCGTGGCTCTGAGAAGGCGGCGAAATTTGAGATTGAATGGAGTTGAAGGGAAAATGGGCATTGTGTACAGTGTACAATGAACAAGCCATTCAATTAGTTTAACACCCCCAAGACATACCAACTGTGGTAGGGGTTGTGCGAGTACGTACATCATTTGCGTTTCATCTTACTTCAAATTGGTTGAAGAGATACTCAAAAGTATACAGTGGCAGCCATTTGAGACCAAGTTTGAAAGTCATAATGGGGGGTTGTATAGTAAGTATGTAGTTGAGGCAACTTGATATGGGGATTATAATGTTTATTGCACAAAATGCTGCTTGTAATTAAAAATTATTTATTATTACAGTTTAGTTTTGAGGGTAATTGGGTAAGTTGTAGAAGAAGTAAGAAGAAGTTATGTTTTCTCCTTATTATAAATCAACTTTTGCATTCTCCATATAATAGAGTGTAAGTCACTACAATCTTCTCATCAGTAGGCTTTTGCCCCCCTCTCCTTACAATTAAAACTATTTGCAGTTGTGAACCCAGACAGTCCTTATACTAGTAGGCCTTGTATTGTTCAAATGTGCTTTACTTTAAAATATAATTGGAAAAGGTTTCATTTTCAATTTGGCTCTCCGAGCGACTGGTCGCTTTCGACTTTGTCTTATTTTCTTTCTTCTTGATTTTATATATATCTTGCAATAAATATGTCTGCATACTGTTTGTTCCTTCGATTGTTACTCGACTTTTTTTTCTTCCTTTTTTCTTGATTTTATTTACCAATATTTGTTAAAAAGTGGAAATATCCCTTTCAGTCTTCATCTGACTTTGATTCGTTATAGTTGTGCACTTGGCCAGCCTCACCGAAGGAGCCATTCGCTAATTTATTTATTTATTTCAAAAATAATTAAAAATATCCCTAGAAAATGTGTCCAAGAAATACTAAATTTTTATTTTGTGCACTGAGGGAAAAAAAACTGAGAACATTGAACTCAAGATAAGTACAAACGTTACCAAAAACAGTGCATGAACGGTTTTTCCCATTTGTAGTACAATGTTCTCACTTCAAAAACAATGCATGGAGTTCGCAAAAACTCAAGTCGAGTTGATAATGTTCACCAGCATACATCAAACATCAAAAATCATACATCAGTCATCATCCTACCAAAAAAAGTTGATTGGCTTATGCTAAAAGGCTTTGATGGCAATTTTATTAAAAAAATATTATGCGTGAAAGGTATAATTTCATTTTCATTTTTGTGATTTTCTCATCCATCACAAAAACAAGCAATCATGATTGCACATCACATTCGTTCAACATTACAATCGAACTAGATACATCGATTTGTGCTGGTGAACACGGCCATTGTTACGTTAAAAAGAACATGATTTGAGTTGATATTGTTCCGTTTTCAAACACATTTTATGCTCGACTGAGTAACAAATTTGATTGATTTATGATGAAGTGTGAATGCGTTCCTCACATTTGGAAGGAATAGGGAACGGAGACATATATGTACCTCTTAGGATTGATTGTAAGGAAAGGGAGGCAGATTGCGCCTGAATATGCTCTGCTGCTGTTTCTCCACCCATATATTCTGTATCACTCAACGAACCACTCCACCTGACTCATTTCATTTAAGTTTTTCAGAAAAACAGAAAATTTGTTCGGGCTTGACTGGGAAATGAACCCTGTACATTCTGCACTTAACGTACGGATTGACGCTCCAGCACATTCAGCCGTTGCACACTTTTGCAGATTCACATCTAGAGCAGAGTTCTCCAGCCATCGCCCCTGGGGGCTTGCCGAAGTCATGCATCACTGTGTGTTAGAGAGAGACAAAGTCGCATTTTGGCGCTCTATTTTTGGGGAACCCTGATCTAGAGCGGGTTACTTAAGCTTGGTTGAGCTGACAAGAAGTTGAGTGGAAAAAAAAACGAGAGAGATATCAAAAAGAGGGCCAACTCTTCCGAAAACCGGTTTTGGTGTTGTACATTTGAAACATTTGTGGTCAAAAATTTTGAGAATTTCTTGTTCTTATTTCAAGTTGAAGGCAACTTAATTTCTGAACATTATTTTCCCTCTGTGTACTAAATTACTAGAGAGGAATGGGCGCTGTGAAATGTTAAAAACAGTGGAAAGTTTGGTAACAAACTAATGTCATTAAAACGGACTTTATCAGGCATGTTCCCGATTTCGATCAAATCGTGCGAACTTGGAATTGTTCCCGATTCAATAAAGCGACAGTGTTTTTCGGCTTTTGACTTCAAATTTCCATTTTTCTTCATTCGACACTCGTTTCAACAGAATTCTTTCATAGTTTTTTGGAAATGACAACTGTAACGAGAACAGGCCGGTATAAAATATTTGAGTCTGCACAGAAAATAAATCTAGATATTTTCCATCTTTTTATACCTTTGCAAAGGGTATATTAAAATTGTCCGGATGAATGTAACGCATAGAAGGAAGCATCTCCGATCACATAAAGTATACATTCTTGATCAGCATGCCGAGCTGAGTTAATATAGCCATGTCCGTATCTCCGTCCATTTGTCCGTCTGTTTCTATGCTTTCTCCTCCGTTCGTTTTTGGTACAAAGACGCTGCACATTTGTCGGAACCGTCCGGATTGGATGATTATATCATATAGCTGCCATAGGAACTGCCGGTCGAACAAGGAGTTTGAGTTAGAAAAACTTTTTTGTCTTCAACGCAAAAGTGCCCAAACCTCGAATTGATCAGTTTTCTGCGCTTTCACATAATTCTACTAAGTTTGATGAAAATCGGACGACTATATAGTAGATAGATAGATAGATAGATAGATAGATGATGTTTATTTTTTTCATATACATATACATTGTTTGTGCTGCAGATTGTTTACTTTTCCAAAAGATAAACATAAATAAAGCTTGGATTGTAACCGTCAGCTTTTCTTCTGCTGTTTTAACAACGTTTACAATTATTATTAATTTATATATTATCATTATGACATTTGTATTAATCTTAATAATAATATGTTTCCTATATATTATAGCCCCCTTAGTAAATCTAGCCAGATTCTTCCATCCCTGTTCTCCATTCAAGGCCATGAATACCTCTTCTGCTGTAAGTGTGCCTTTCTCAAACCAACGCAGACGGAATTCCCTTAGAACCGGGCATCGCCACACAAAATGCTGTGCTGTGTCTTCCACCTCCTTGATATTACATAGTGAGCATAAGCCACCGTTAACGGTCCTTCTTGGACAGCCATTCAACCATAGCAGATCCCCTTGCGCCTTCATTATCCATGTTATTTCCGTTTGTCGGAACAGCTCGTTGCAGTATGAAGGTCCTACCTCATGGTTAAAATCTTTATATATCCTCACTGTGCTTCCTGCGGCCTTGAGTAAGTGTTGGTTTCGACTCTCTTCTTTAAGCGCAGTGAGTAGCTGTATATTGCCTTCAATCCATCCAAAGTGCGATGCGTTGCTCTCCAGAGTTACTCCATTTTGTTCGCACACGACTTGGAGCTTAGAAAACCATCCCAAGCTACTGTGCATAATTTTCCTAGCTAGGACATGCGGAAGTCGAGATTCTTCATACTCAAATATTACTCGTACCAGGTATTTAAGATGAAGAGTTAAGCTGTAAATGTGCCCATCCTCCAGTCCTGCTTCTATTGCCAAAATATAATTTGGCGTAAAGTCTGGCAGCGTTAGTATCCTCTTAATAAAATATCGCTGTAATTGATCCGCCTCGTCGCTTATTTCTCCTTCCCATATTTGAGCTCCATAACACTGCACAGTTCTGCTGATAGCGTTGAATATTTTCCATTATGCAGCTAGATTTAGGGTTCCCTTGTTTAAAAATTTTCCCCACACTGAGTTTATACTCGCCTTCGCTTCTCTCGTTCTTGCTGCCACTTGTTTTTTGAAGCTCATTGTTGGCGTCAAAACAACTCCAAGGTATTTGTACTCGTGTACTACCTTCACCTGCTCTGCCTGAAATGTCCAATTTTCCAATGCTGACAGTCTGCCTCCTTTTCGGAATACCATGATCTCGGACTTCGCTTTATTCACTTCCATGCCCCACAACTATATAGTATAGCTGCCATACAAATGGTTGGTCTGTAAAAAAGTCTTAGTAGAAAAAACTTTTTTGTTTTCAATGCTACCGCTTCCAAACTTGTTATTGGTCCATATTATATGCTACCACACAACTCTGCCAAGTTTGATCCAAATCGGATGACTATATCATATAGCTGCCATAGGAACCATCGGTCAAAAAACTAATTTTAGTGAGAAAAACTTTTTTGTTTTCAATGCAAACGTGTTCAAACCTCGAAGTTTTTAGTTTTCTATACTTTTACATGATTTCACCAAGTTTCATAAAAAACGGACAACTATATTGTATAGCTGCCATACAAAAGATAGCTCAGAAAAAAAGTCCTAGTGAGAAAAACTTGTTTGTTTTCAATGCTATCGGTTCCAAACTTGTTACTGATTAATACTATATGCTTCCACACAATTTTACCAAATTTGATCCTTATCGGATGACTATAGCATATAGCTGCCATAGGAACGATCGGTCGAAAAAGTAGTTCTAAAGAGAAAAAATTTTGATTTTCAATGAAAGCGTCTTTATACTTTACTTTTTTTATACATTTTTATACTTTATACAGTTATGAATATTATCTGTTTCAAAATCTGATGAATATATCGTATAGCTGCCATATATGGGTCTTAAAGTGTATAATGATGTCCTTTGGAATATGGAGCAGGAAAGGAAGGGATCTTTGCTGGGATCAAATCAACATTACATATCGAGCTCTAGTTAATCTCAATGCAACTCTAGCTTATACACCGAACAGCAAGCCGAAATGGCGTGCTTTCGAAAATGCTGAACCGAACCGAAAACCACAATAATTTTGACTAGATTTTCGACGTTAAGTGCTTACAGGACTGTAGGTCGTACTTGTAATTCTTCTCTAAATTGTTACATTGATGCATATTTAGTCTCCCAGCTAGTACCAACTATTCGTTAGGGCCACAGAGCCTTAAAATTAAACTTCAATACCTCTCCTGTTTCACCATTAACCATTGTGTTGTTGGTCTAAACAAATTTTGCACAATTTACAATTCACAACTCACCTAGCCACACACACACTTCTGTTGAATCTATTGAAAGTCCTGGCACATATTACGAGCTGGAAAAAAAAAACATAAATACGGAATGCAGCCAGGCATAAGAAGCCACCACAGACCATTGACAACTGCCTCCAGCCGCCGCACCCTCCCGGAACACTTCTTCTGTTTAAAATAGCAAACTAGACCAGGCTCGTGATATGTCCTCGGGCTTAGCTCTCTCATGTGTTGCAGGACTTGGCTATTGTCTGACTACGGCTTTACAAGTCATAAACAGCAGACTGAAGCCCCCCGCCTGACCCCCTCTGGTAATAACAGTTTAAGCTCGAGGCTATGCCCGAAAATTGTCCACATTTTGTTGTTTAATTTTTTTTTATAACAAGCATTTTTACATGTGCTAAAAAAACAACAAGACAGCCTGCCTTGGGGCTGGTGTGGGGGACGATTCCAATTTTTGGCCTGGCTGCATGTGCGTTTATGACTTCATAATGAAAGCCGGGACGATGACTTTGGGGAGGCATAAGTCGCATTACCAGACCTCTACTACCTTCTCACTCCTCGGGCTATCCCGGCAGCTGCAGTGCATGAGGGTGGCTGCTGCGGCTCCTGCTCCGGCTTCTACTTGTTGTTGTTGTTGTTATGGATTTGCGTAGGCGTTGCGTTAACATGCGACTAAGTCCTTTTATATCCTGGAGCATTCGCTTTGGCTACATATCTTTAGCCTTAGACTATCATCAATTGCCGTCCCCATGGTGTAGTTAGGATGGCTACCCTCCCCCACTCTGGCTCTGGCCATGGCCCAGAATTTAATGCCGACCTCTGGGAGCTATTGTGGGGCATCCGGCTCATCCGCAATTCGGCCGCCATGCAAGTTTTATGCTCATGTGTTTTATAAACAATTTTAAATTGCGGCCTCTTTGTAGGCAAATTGTTTTATATGTGGCCACTCCCTGTTAGTTGTTGGCGTTGGCCTTCCCTGCAGTTTATTGGCCCCAGCCAGCATAATTTTGCATAATCCATGCAAATCTCCATAATGCGCCACATTAACTTGCAGCTCTGGATATTTGGTGTGTAAATCTCAGCAGAAAGAATATAAATATAACCAAAAAAATAAAAAGAAAGAAAGCGAAGATAATGTGCAAAAAATGAGAAATAAGCGCAAAATAATAAACAAAATCACCAAATGTCTCAAAAAATAAAATAAATAACCAAAATACACCCTAAACAAAATGGGGAATTGTAAACAAACAAAGAAACAAACAAACAGTCGTGTGGCAATATTGCACACATGTTGCACACACACACACACACACACACATTCAGATGAAACACCTTTGAATACTTCTGGCACTCGACGCGTACCACCTAAACAGCGGAGCGTTTCTGCAGACCGCATGATTTCATCTTTCGCTTTCCTGCAGACAAAAAATTCACAGAGTCGGCCAGGCCGGAATACTCTACTTTTGTATATTTTGGGAATTTTGGAATTCAAGTATTATACGTTTTCTTTGAAAAGTTTGGTATTCCTTAGCCTAAACTTACTCAATATGTTTGGTCTATTGATTATATTAGATGGCAAACAGTTATCTTACTTATCGAATTTTGAAAGCTATCGTTGTTGGGTAACTTGAGGTATACAGAAGATACATAATTGAAATTGATATGCTAAACATAATAATGTTGTCTAAGAGAGACGAACTGTGTCGAGTTAATCATATCCCTTATCAGACTTCTTAAGTGAGGGCTTACAAAACTAAAGCTGAACAATAAAAAAAGATTACAAACGTAACCGAAGGTTATTTCCAGGTTTTTATTTACACACTATTTACACGGTTTTCTATTTACACACGGTTTTCTATTTAAAATGTCAATACGGGTTGCCTTTTCACGGTTTGTCGATGAGGGTTATTCTTTCTGTCTCTCTGTCTGTCTGTCTGTCTGTCTACTACATTTAAGACACTGTATGCCACATATATGCAGCTGTTTGATCAATTACAGGGTCTTGGAGAGGATAATTTGCTATATGAACGACATAAAAACAATTTCGTTGGCAGCGGGCGAGCAAAAAAATGAAGCTTTTGAAAGCGTGCTGGCTGCACATTCTTAGTTGCTTGTGGCCACTTCTCTGCTTTCATTGCCAACCCCTGTTTTAAGGGCTTCAACAGCATCAGCAAATGTTGTTTGGTTTCAAGTCACTCAGAGAAAAAAGAGAATTTCATACTTTGATCAAGAATGTTCGTTATCAAAAGTAAGGCAAGAATGAAAGTTCTTGGTTCAAGAGCGAAGCTAAAAATAAATGACAATATTGGATGGAGTCATCTCCGACCACATAAAGTACACATATTCTTGATCAGCATGACGAGCTGATCCACTCCCAACTACATACCACCCACTTCCCACTGACATTCCACCCACATCCCACCCACTTCCCAACCACTTCCCACCCACTAAGCATCCACTTCCCACCAACTTACCAGCCACTTCCGACCCACTTCCCACCCACATCCCACCCACTTTTCACCCACTTCCCACCCACTTCCCACCCACTTACCAACCACTTCCCAACCACTTTCCACCCACTTTCCACCCACTAACCAGCCATTCCCACCCACTTCCCATCCACTCGATTGAGCTTTGTACGTCTTTCTGTTTCTACGCGAACTAGACCCTCAGCATTGAAGCTATCGAGCTGAAATTTGGCACATAGTTGTCTTTCGCGGCTAATATGTCGGAACCGCCCGGTTCGGATGACTATTTCTTGTAGCTGCCATAGAAACGATTGGTCGGAAAATGGGTCTTAGTGAGAAATAATGTTTAGTTTTCAATGTAAGCGTTCTTAAACTCGGTCATTATTAAAAATATATGTTTTCAAACTGATCTGCAAAGTTTGGTCCAAATCACTATCCGTTGGAGCGAACTCTTTCAAGTGTATTAAACCTTCAGTAGAGATGAAGTTTGCTTAACTTTCTCGATGGCATTGTCTTCTTGAACTTCTTCACACTCAAAAGTGTTCTGCTCTCAAAAACCGATTGTCTTCTCCTCTCAGTAGCTTCTGCTTACACCCCTCTACCATGAAAAACGAAACTGTGAGAGCCTGTTCAATGCTATGCTCTCAAAGTTTGCTTGTCCTCTCCGCTCCGATACCTCTCCTCACACCCCTTGGCTATATTTTTTTCAATAGCGTTCGGTGCTCAAATTATTCGTTCTACTTCTTTCTTATTGAGGTTGAAGTTAAATTTTATGTTTAGAGTGCTAAAAGCACACAGTTGTGTGAGCCAAATGGAAACAGCTAGCATTGTGATGATGAAGGCTGACCAATGATCAGCCTTTAGTGCTTGCGCCTTCATTCCTCTCGAGCTTTGTGTTCAGCGATTCCCTAATTTACGGAATTTAGCGCGAACAAATCATCTTGACCCTTAAATAATAATGAATACATTAAAAAAATCGTTAAAATTGTGTCATTCTAGCATTTTGTAAACCAAGTACCGTTGTAAGAGCACATTCGTACGGGAGTAATTGCGTTATACCAGCGACCCTGCTGTTTTATCGCAAGAAGTCTGGGTGTTCCTTATGGAAAATTAGACTAGATAATATAGACTAAATGGTTTTACAGTCGACACAGTTTCACTCAAATATTAGCCATTTGGGACAATTGCCATTTCGCTCTAACCACCGTGCTTTCCTACTCGGACCACAAATCGGAGTAAAGTATCTAGTTGCAGACTATCGCTTAATATCTTTTAAAATTGAAAAGCAGCGTCAATTTTATATTTAATACAGGGTTTGTCCTGAAGAAAGAGGCCAAAAAGTGAGAGCGTATTGGTGTGCGAAAATAACGCGACGCAAACCAGCTCTGCGTTCGGCTCGTGTCGGTGTAAATAGCGAAATGTGTTCGGCCCCTGCGAGCCGGACTTAGCCATGGCTGATCTAATACTCATTGCTCCTTGATCGCATGAACCATTTTTTGAACAGCATCTTCGTGGCACAGACTTTTCATACTTTTCTATCTTTGAAATCACTAAAGTTTCTCTTATAAGCCCATAAATTTCGAATTAAGCTATTAAATATATCACATATTCTGGTTTAAAAGATCAGATGACAAATGTCAAGTGCATTAACACACCGACTGTTCAAAGCTAAGTAGATTTTCTTAGTACAGTTTTGCTGTTTTATTCAAAACTCATAGAGTATATCCACCGCGACGTGTCTAATCTTCATATCATTTTTACTTTTTTTCATTAAATTCGCCTAAGCCAAATGTTAGCCCTCTGTGGAGTGTGTGTGTGTGCAAGATGATTTATGGAGCAGACTTCATAAAGTTCATAAATGTCGCGGCAAGCAGGCGGCTGGCGAAAAAAGAGGTGTGTGTGTGTGTGTGTGCGTGTGTGCGACAGACACAACAACAGCTACCACATTCATGCAGTTGACACTTTCACCTAGAGCAGTGCTAGGCTATACTCTCCTTGAGCACAAACTAAGGAATGGGGCACATTTTTGCGCATTTAATTAACTAAAATGCTATAAATATGATTTTAAATTAATTTACTTGCGTGCGTTATTAATTTACAAAATGCACGGTTTGTTTCGAATTGGAATGGGTAATGAACGAATGAATGGAAGATGTTGAAGAAGAGATGGAGAATGGGTGGCCCCTTCCTACATTGATGACTGTATACAGCTGGTAAAGGCGACTTGTGTACAGATTTGGCACATTGTGCGATTTTGTAAGAGAAAAGTTGACAATTGGATAATGAGGTAGATAGATAGATCGGGATGCCTTTTTAAACTTTTTACTTGAATGTCAACTATTACTGTCCATGTGAACAGTGATGCTTTTTTGGTACGAATAAGTTTTTAAATGTTAGAGGAATCGACTTCAGCTAAGAAGTCCCAGAAGATTCATTTAAAAACGACCCTCAATTTTTATGCAAACTTCACATTTGTGCACATTTTAGAATTTTAAATCGTTTCATTAGATTGGATCGAGGGATCGATTTTGTAAGAAAACTATGGCTAAAGCTGCATTTTCACTTTTCTGCTATCTTTTATGAGTATTTTATATGAGTTGCTCAGATAGTGTAAAAGTCAATCTGAGAAGCTTAAGAAATGTTCTGATATTATGAGAAGCAGTCTATTTAAGTTTCTTATAAGAGTTTTTTAACAGTAAACTGATGTTGATCATTTAGAAATTTCATTAAAGTTTGAAATTTTGTGCTCAATTCTTAGGAAGCATCAAAAGGTAATGGAAAACATTTATTGACTTACATTTGATTTTTTAGCACATCTTGTAAATAGCCATCAATACAGATTTTCGCAGTGCAAATCAAAGACTGAAAAAAAGAAGCAGAACCAGTTTTGCTCATTTTTAAGTGGCATTGGTTAAGCTCTATTTAAACTTGATCACTTGATCACTGAGCTGAGATTCAGCTTCGGTTGGTTTTTTATGTATGTCAAATCAACTCTTATTGAAATTTAACATACAAACAGACAGTTGCATAGCATCAGACAAATTAGATCGTCATGACCCAACCAAAGAAGAAGTTATGTTTATGATTTTTACAACTTTTACTTATTCTACAATGTTCATATGAACCAGATGATTTCTATGAATGATCGGCCAGCCATAGCTACCAGCGGCCGAAGTCAGTCGTGGTTTTACGCAAACGCAAGCCGAACTCATGATTGAGAGAGAGAGCTCTCCTGAGACAACACTTTTTGTCCTCTCCATTTGGCCGGCACTGATTTTGAGAGCTCGCTTAAAGCAAAGAGAAAATTTCACTCTCTCTCTCGGCTCTGTTGTGCCTTGACACAGAAGCAGAACTGAAAGTGTTTTTGTCCTTCTCCATTCATTGTTTGATTAGGCAAAAATCAGGGCTGCAAACCTCCTAAAAATCGGCAGGGGTTCACTCAGGGAATCGAACCTGTGAATCTTTATGGTTTCGGGTTCACGGAGCGTGCTCAGAAGGTCGCTGAACTTAGGTTCAGGTTCGAAACGGGGGTTCATGAATAATTTTGTTCTTCGCTAATTCAGAAAACATGTACGTAAATTGAAACAAACTTAGGGCCGATTTCTCTTCTTCCAGTTAGCTGCAATGTATCAGATAAGCTCACAAATCTGGGCGAAAAGTTTACTAATTTAGAATATTTTGCCATATTTTCATCAAAGTTTGGACAAATTATTTGCCTGTGGGACCTTAGCTTTAGTTTATCGGACACAAAGTAGCTATTTAGAAGATGCGAAATCGGCCCTTAAACATTTTACTCATATATTGAAGCTTAGATCAGCGGTGGGCAAGCCCTTGCTCCCATTGCCAGTCAGTCTCATAGTAAACTGCCTTGCAATAAACTCGTTTCAAATTGTGAACAACAACAAAGTCAATGCGAATCGGAGCACGGCGCCTACAAGACGCGCACACAGACAGCGCAACAGCTGCATTTTGGGCGATCGAGACTCGCTGATCACGGTTTTCTTTCCTGTTATTGTTGTTGGGCTGCTCCCAAACCCAAATTGCATGCCCACCGCTGGTTTAGAGGCTTGTTTTAACAGGATCCAGGTCAATAAACCATGGAGCAATGACTATTAGAGATAAAACGAACACTGCCTCTCAATTTTGAGTGTAGATAAGCGATAGTCCGCATGGAGATAGTTAAAGTCCGCACTTAGATTCTTTTTGTCCGTATTATCCTATACACAGTGGCTAGAGCGAGACGGGCATATTCCCAAAAGCACTCAGAGAGCGTAAGTGAGAGCGACTTATTTCTGACAGAAGCGGTATCGATAGATTTTTGTTTGTACATAACTTTTCAAACAAGACGCACATGCATACGCAACAAAGGAGGATGGTCGACTGTACAGCTGTTTCAAGAACCTCCCAGTTCTATCATTAGCAGGCTTTGCCTATTCTCAGCAATTGGGCAGAAGTCATTGCTATGACTGTTTGGGAATTCCAAAGGCAGCACAAGTGCATAAACTGACAACAACAAACAAAGCCAAATTGACAAAAGACTTTTGGATTAGTGGGGGAAATTCCATACCCTGAGTCTCCAACTCCGGAGCGGTTCAACTCCAAACTCAAAAAGGTTTGTACCTTGAATTTTTGAATTAACATTGATTTCATTTGTGTATTCTACAGTTGTGCTTTAAGTACCTTCCCACTCAATCGTATTGTTTTACACACAGACACAACAGAAAACCATCAGAAACTAATTTCTTGTTGCCCTTGCAACTTGGCACCTTACACATGATGGCGTTGCCACAAAACGTGACAACCGAAAGCTGCCAACCGCATTTGAGCTGCTGCCGTCGGGCATTTTCAGGGGGTATTAAATTGTCTGGTCGCATATCGTGGCGTAGTCAAATTTCCGCCGCCAAAAACTGCAAATACTCACACACACACACACACACAAGCAAACGCAATCTCCAATTTCAATCAAAAAAACCGCCGGGTCGAGGATGCCATCCCAGCTCTTCCAGGAGCATGGATGCGACAACCTCAAAGCTGCAGCTAAAATGAAAGTCAATTTTAAGGTTGATACATTGTGGAACCTTTGGCAGGTTTGCTCTGACACACAGAGCTAGTTGATAAGCCAGTCAGGCAGCCGATGAAGTGGCACTCCGATTGCAGTCTTTACCCTCATTTGTCAAAATTGATCACTCTAGTCTTAGCATAACTTCATTTGCCTGATTGGCATCCTCATCAAATTTGGCCCATAAAAAAATTTGGAAAACATTTTCTTTAACTTTTTTTTTTTTGATGATGATTAAAACCTAATTATGCAGCAAAAGGAAAGAATTTTAAATGTGTTTTGAATATTTATGAACGACAACGCGTAAAAAGTTTGCCAAAAAAAACAAAAAAAAAACAGTGAAAAATATTGTCAACAAAATTTTGTTGTTTGGCCAAAAATAAAGAAAATAAAGTGAAAAAGGCACCGAAAAATATCACGTAATATAAAAACCACTTTGATGAATACGCCGTGTGCATATAAAACAGCGTTTGGCTGCTTTTGGAGCGGGGCTGCCTGTTAAACTCTTGATAAAGGCGGGGCGCAAGTGGAAAGTGTCAGGCGAAGGACGGCGACAGGATCGGGAGCGAGACACGGCGACGCCTTTGTGCAGACGGTGACGGAGACGATGATGGTTGGATGTAATGAATAGCAAGGTGGAGAGTACTTGTTGTACTTGTGGCTCTTAAGGCGGAGTTGTCGATTTTGCGGCTTATGCGTCGTATGCGTAACATCATTGATTGGCTCAGATTGAAAACTCGAAAGAAACAGCCAGACAAAGATGAAAAGGCAGCAGAGAAGAGTCAAATATGCTTATAATTGTAAGATGACGCAAAGGGGATTAGCTAGGGGAAGCAGCTACTGATGGAGAGTGCATACAAAAGGTAAATTGAAGAAAAACATGATTTGTGTGTGGAAATTTTCTTAAAGAATTCAGCTTGGTTGTATCTTTAAAGCAGTGGTCGGCAATGGAAGCAGAGACGTTGGCAGAATATTCAAATCACTAGCTTTTAAGCTCCATATGCTTCGCCTCTGCTTGATGAGTCGCCAGCGGCCAAGTAATCAAATCGGGCAATCTCTGCTCCCAATGCCGACCTCTGCTCTAAAGCGAGTTTGTCAACAAAAACGAGGCCAAAAAGTGAGTTTGTTTGGGTGTGCGAAATTAAAGCGATTCAAACCAGCTCTGACCTACTTCATCGACCGCTGGCCATTGACTTAAAAACTGTTTGCTCTCTTGGCACAAGCCTCAGCATGCGTTTGGTGTGGTAATCGCTGCTCTAAAGCTACTACAGCCAACTGGAATCTTAAGCAAACAATAACAGTTTGGTTCATTCTGCTATAGAAACCGTCTATCAATTGGTTTCTAAAACCTACCCGAAACTAGAGTAATTAAATGCTGCCTCTTTGCATAGTTGTGGCAATTTGCTACTCTCCCAACGCTAAAACGGAGCTTCATCAAAAATTCCAAAGCAATCAGCTCAAAAATCACCTCAACTGCCAACGGAATGGGGCAACAACTCATACACACACACTCACACACACACACTACTTAAATATTCCACCTGCTCATAAATTGGCGTGGCCGTACCCTCCCCCCCCCCCAAGAGTATGCAACGGGGTTTTCCCTTCTGTGGTGGGTGGGTGACCCCTTCTTTTTTGGCATTTGGCGTTTCAGAAATATGGCAAACAATTATGCGCTTGAGTTTTATTACAAATGCCCGGCAGTTATATAAGCTCATGGTTGGGGCGACATTGCAAGGCGATAATAACCACGTTTCCACATGCATCGTGCACGAGGAGAGCCACTCCCCCTAGTGACACTCTTCACGTGACAGGCAAACAGGAAGCACAGGAAATTTGTACCCTTTTTTTTTCTTTGTTACTTGCCGGCATTATCTTAAAATAAGTAAGCTATATAAGTGTGCATATATATCGGAGGGCGGAACGGTGCTGGCACTCGTTTCATATTACGTCTTGGCCCGGGTGGACATATGACTACATCTGACTTTGCCTTTGGGGGGCCGTCGGCCTGCTCCTTCGCACGAGTGTGCGGTGTCATGGGTGGGTATGGTTGGGGAGGGAAGCGTGCGCATATTTCAGCATGATACGACAGCTTGACAACATTAAATTTGCATTGCTCTTGCCAGAGTTTGTTTATGAAAAAAAGGAAGAAAAGCAACAGCAGAAGCACTACACATATGGCCCGGCCACCAATACACTGCAATTTGACGTCTAGAGTTCCGCATTAAACCACCACTACAGCTACCCTTAGTGAAGGTTTGTGCTACAATTAAAGTGATTGAAAAATATTTTCCAAGCCATTTTGTGAGTCAAAGTAAAGGAAAATGTATGTTTTCTTCGTCTTTTTGGCATACCCTTTAAAAACGTTGAGCCGAAAGAATATTGTTTTTGATAATATTGAGTTTTGAATTCACTTTAACAAGAATCTTAGAAAACTTTGGTTATGATGACTTTCAAAATGCACCACAAAAGCATTTTTATTGGATGAAAGAAGCGAAGCTATTAAAATAGAGGCCAACCAATTTGTTCTATGCTGTCTGCTCATCAAAATGACTGGGATAAATTTAACAGACTCTCTCTTAACAGAACACTTGATTTTGTTTTTCTCCTGTTTTCTGTTTCATAGTTCTCTATGAGAGAAACACACGAAGCTGTCTTACGATAACAGCTTAATGAGGATCATTTCGTTCGGCTCTCAGAAGCTGAGCATAAGCAACTAAGCAAATAGCGCCAAGTGTCAGCGCAAAGTGTTGTTGTTGTTGTATTATGCATTTCAACGTAGGCAAAGCGTAAAAGAGGAATAGTACAAATTGGCACATAAGCACGCATACACACTTGCAGTTAACTGAGGGACACGTGCAATTCACATACATACATGCGCAAAAGACACTTTCGGCAGATTCTGCTCAGCAAAGTGTCTCATGCACAAAAAGAGCGACAAAAATCTCTGGTGGATGGAGCAAAGAGCACATTGAGAGAAGACACTGGTTTCAACACATTCATTTCGTGTCCCTTTGTCATTTTGTCCGTGGATGACAGTTTTTAATTCTGACTGCCTTTAAAAAAAGGACCACAAAATGGACCACTTTTTTGCGAACTCTGGGAATAAAATGTGTTGGGTCTCTGCCCAAGTGCAGAGTGTTGAGTTGCAATATTTGAACTCTGCCCTGTGCAGAGTCAATTGGAAAAATAAGAAGTCATCTGCTTGCTTTCGATCTCCAATATGAACTGACTTTAATGATTTCAATGAGGTGTATAAGGGCTTACAGTAATAGTGTGTACAATGTGGGATAGATGCTTAGAAATAGATAAACAATATTCAAATGTGAGAATAAGCAAAAAACGAATTGAGATGAGGGATGATGAATAATGTGGCTGATGATCTCCTCCAACAAAATGTATATAAACGGGTGTGTTCCAGAAATCTCTAGAGGTTTGCGTACAAACGGATTGATTTGGAACTAAACTAGGAGAATTTTATATGTGAAATGATAGGAATAATGTCGGCTACTAGATCATAGGTCGGTAAAACCGTACGCATTAAATGTACTTTGCCTTGAGCAGTCAGTTTCAAATCGCCCAACTTTTGTCATCTAATCTAGTAGCCGTGCATATTTGTGGCACTTCAAATATAAGGGTAAGCAGTTTTAGTTCGAAATGCGAGCGTTTATACCAAAATCTCTAGAGATTTCTGAAACACATCCGAAGGACTTTAGTTTTTGTTGAATCAAACCTTTTTCCAAACAGTTAAGAAACTTAGAACCCAAACTCTAAGCAAAACGGTTCTAACCGAGGTTCAGTAGATTAAGAATGTCAGTCAAAGTAGGTAATTTATACCACATTGGAGTATGATTTCTGAAATATGAGAAATATACCTATATTTTTGATTGGGAAGGATTGTAGTTCATTGTATAACTGAATTTGTTATAGGAAAATCATTCTGTAATTGAGTTGAGGAACTGAAATGACAATCTGAGTTTCTGGTAGGTTGAGTTCATCAACTATTTCCATGAAACACCAGATTTGCTTCTTAATTCTTGGTTTAGTGACGCGAGCAGATTCGATATTTAAGTCAGGAACCGAAAATGGAAACACCCTCTTCCACTGTTCCTCCATTCTTTATCTCATGTTTACCCACTGCTAACCCACTTTTAACGTTGTTAACTAACTGATAACCCACTGTTAACCCAAAGTTAACCTACTGTTAACCCACTGTTAACCTACTGTTAACCTACGGTTAGCCAACTGTCTCCCCTCTTCTCCCCTCCCCTCTCAGGAACCGAAAATGGAAACACCCTCTTCCACTGTTCCTCCATTCTTTATCTCATGTTTACCCACTGCTAACCCACTTTTAACCTTGTTAACCAACTGATAACCCACTGTTAACCCAAAGTTAACCTACTGTTAACCCACTGTTAACCTACTGTTAACCTACGGTTAGCCAACTGTCTCCCCTCTTCTCCCCTCTCCTCGCCTCTTCCCCACACAACCCACGACAAATGGTAAAAGCGGGTGACTTTTCAAATACAATATGCAAAGATAAAAGCGTAGCCAAAGAAATCTGTTGCAAAGACAAACATTTTCTACTTTTAGTCCCCCCGTCGAACGTCCTTAAAAGAGCATCGCTCTAAAACAGAGTTCCCCAGCCAATGGCCCCTTGGGGCCGAACATATTCGCCAATTCACACTGTATACTTCCCGATGTCATGCATTAGTGTGTGTTGGAGAGGGAGACAGTTACATTATCGCGCACCCTTCTTGAGGAACCCTGCTCTAAAAAGAAAAAAGAATAATTTAATTACGAATGCTCTGTACAAAATCTTTTTTTTCTTAAATTTTCTCTCTTTATTAAACTCTTTCTTAAAATCTAGCCTAATTCGTTCTTAATTTGATTATTGTAGGCGAAGGGTATGACGATGAGTAGTTGAGGGTAGAAATCAGAAATCTCTTGGATTATGAAATTCGGTAACCAAATTTCATACTTGAATTTAAAAGTTCGGTATTAACCCATAAAAAAATATATAATTTATAGCTTGGATCAAGAATGTTCGATATCAGAAGTCGGTAACAATGAATATTCTTGATCCAAGTTAAAGATTATCAATTTTTTATGGGTTAATATTTTGTTCCTTTTTTAGGAATTATCTTTTTAGTGTTTTGTAGTGGATATTGATTGTAGAATTTGATGGTGGTAAATTCTTCTTTCAAGTGAATACAGTGTGACGAACGCGATCAAGCTGGTTTACGGCTCAGAAGCAGCTCTGTCTAAGCTTGGCGGCTGTGCTCAGGGCCTGGGCGTGGGTTTTCGCTTCTGGAGCAACGCAAGCGTCACCTTACTAAAGAGTTGACAGAGCTAAAGGTATTGACATTGGGGGGGAAAAACCACATTCAGGGAGCTAGTGTACTATCGCGAAGGACGAGGTCTTGTCTCTCTTTACCCACCCTACCTGTAAAAGCCTGTAGTTGGGGGCTTTTACCCTAAAAACAGCGATGTCTTGCCTCAAGTGCCCATAAAGAAAGATAAACTAAATTATTTCAATTTCAATATCGCCTTCATGGCTTAACTATATATTGGGGTGATGAGGATTGCATTATACTAACATTATGACTTAAGAATATTGAGGAATATTGATATGAAAATGCTTAAAACACTAAGGGGTATTACTTGCAAATAGAAAACCTAACGACTAATTCATTTATACGATTAAGGATCAAAGCACAACCACACAATAATAATTTCTCACAGACTCATTTACATATAAAGGATCTTCGGCCAAAATAACCAAGATATCACGGCTATGCCGTACTTACGACAAGGTCCATCGACGTCAGCAGGCCTGGTGACTGATGAAGCTATAGATGCGTCTAAGGATGAAATTAAGTTGTCATGAGGAGTGAGGAACTAGTATCAGGTGCGGCAATAAGTAATGGATACAAAAGTTACGGCTAAAAGAAAAGATAACTACAAACTACGAATACTCAATCCTTCAACAAAAGGTTCTTATGAACATTTCCATGGGGGCGAAATCACGCAGAAAATCTCCCGATTTAAGGTACGTATAGGATCCGGCTATACTGACGCTCATTCCATTATCGCACAAGAATTAAGGGACGCCATCGCTTCACTCAAATTGTAGCCTCGAACGTTGTAATTAGACTCGGTGTGCTTATCGGCACATGGGTGCGGAGCAGCTCTCCGTTGGTGGCAAACGATAGTGTTGGTTGGCCTCACATAACCTCACTCTCCCTGGTGTATGACAAAAACAGCTAAGCCACATCTGCGCTTGGGCTCTGATCAACCCTCAATTAATGTCGTGGCAACTATCCGTGGCCGGATCGATCCTCAACGAGTCTTGTTGGAGGTTGGGCGACTGGCCGTAGCCAGTGCCACTTGCAGGACCACACTGATTCCCAGTTAAACAATATCGGCCACCGAGGCAGTAATACACTCGGTTGGGCCACGCCAACAAGTCAAGGTTACGGCCGCCGACTTAAGCTGTATCACCGACGCGTCATTAATTTCTCCCACCAATATAAAAACTTCAGAATGGCTGATTTGATGGGGCTGCCCGATATATCCAAGGATTCAGTGGCGTAGGAATAGCACGAGGCACGTGTGTTATGCACGTGATAGCAGAGCAGCAATCTTGTTACAACCGTATGAGTTTTTAACGCTATACTCGACAACTTGGCTTGCTCTCTCTGTATTCATTATTCATAAGAGTAAAATGATTATTGACACCATTTTTACTTAATTCCAATTCATTCAATTGTAAAAAATTTGACGAGTTGTCTGACCACCATTTAAGTACTTTTTTTTTTTTATTTTGTTAAAGTTTTAAGCTCAGGAAAATTGATAATGATTGATGCTTTAAAACTATTTTATGAAAATTCTGAACTATTTGTATTGACCTGTTTCTTTTCATTCAAATACATGTGTGAATCGATTTAGCCTCCACTTTTAGCTCAAGGATTTGTGTCAGAGCTGCTTTCCTCATTAAGTTTCACTTCAATGGTTATCATGACATTATAACAGGGAACCGAAATGAACCAACCCACACCCAACCGCTTATTTATGCCCGTAAACCAAACTGCAAACCGAACCAGCATATGTTTTAATATGCTGAACCGAGCCGAAAACGGCAAAAGAAAACGGTTCGGTTCGGTTCGCAAAATGTATTAAAAAACTTAAAAAATCGTACATCGTTTTAGCATAGTAAAGTTTTTCCAACTAACTCTTAAGGGACAGCAATCTGTCGTGTTACAGTCGGGTGTCAGTGTTTCACGACACCTGATTTTGTTCATCTCCTGCAATTGTCGTCACTGTTTTACTTTTTTATGCATCCTTGAAAGTTTCTTAATGAATTTCCCGAATTCAGAACATTCTTCTGTTCGTAGTGTTTCTCCAACTTACTTTCATTGCACAATTAAGCGTTGGCCTTCTTTATTATTATTATTAATTGACAGGTACGTTCTCAAGAAGCTTACGATATCTATTGCATCCCACCTCTTCAAGATAGTCCTGAAACGGCGTCGGTATATCCGACGTTAAAGTTTTGAATATGAATATTAATGCTCAAATACTGAAAGTGAACTAGCTAACCGAACGCAAACCTCTGTTAGCTTTCATTTAAAAACCATGTTATAAACAGAACCGGTGGTTTAAAAACTCCAAGAACCACTGAATTAAACCGAAAGAGACTGGTCTGGCGTTTTTTATTCCATTATACAAAGCCAGATTCTTTTTTTTAAGTTTTTAACCAAATACGCAAACTAAGTGCCAGCCTTGCAGTCAGTCAGAACCGAAATTGTACCGTTTTAGGTTCTTTTCGGTCCTTTCGGTATCAAAAATATCGGTACTCAGATACCGGTATACAAATAATTAAAAATTTCGTTTTCGGTTCAGGTTTTGATTTTAAATTTTAATAGATTCTTTCGGTATACGGTTATAGGTTGATTCACTGATTAAGCCCATAATTCATGATGCTTGAAACTCAAACCAGTTACCATAATTTTCTCAAGGGTAACCCATTAGTCTACCACCACAACAGACTTTCCTTCTTTTTGCCGCTGCCTTAACGAAATTAACTTGGGGAAAGTGCAGCCACGCAAAGTAGCCGGGAGTGGGATTGACATTGTGTATTGAGTTTGGGTGTGGGTACTAGCAAAGTTGTTGCATGCATTCAAGCGCAAAGTTGCAGATACAAAATTGGTTGGCGGATAGTAAAAAAAAAAAGTGATTGCTCCCTAACTCCCGTCCCCCCCCCTCCCCGAATGTCATAAAGGCCAATTATGTTAAAATGTTGCAGAAGGAAAAAGCGCCGCAACGCGACAATTCCGTTTACTGACAGCTAATAATGCCTACAAGACCCCGGCAGACGATGTGCTGCGTATATCCTGGTCTGGGGGTTTCTCTGCCCACGCCCGGGCATTGTCAACGCGTTCGCCTGATGTACGGCGCTTCCTGTGTCAGTTCCGGCAGTGCACGCGACAACTTTTCTCTCAACTAGGCCCATTCCAATTCCAATTTCAGTTCCGATGCCGTCACTAAAAGGCAGGGGGCACAAAAAAGTTTGCGTCACACTCGAATGCATTTCGCTGAACCCAAACACTGACAATAACTCAAATACTGGCCAAAGAGGGGACTGTCGCCCAGGACCGGCGTCTGGTCATGGACTCGCGCTATCGCTTAGCGAAATGGCTGTGATTTCCCATTTTTTCTGCCACATTTGAGACGAGTTGAGTTGCTGTGATTAATGTATTGGATGTGCTGTTTCTGTGGTAGGAGCAATTAGAGCATTGACAAGCCTTCAAAAATTTATGTAAGGGTGGGGTGGGGGGGAGGGTGGAGAAAATGTTAACAGCTGTGGCAGACAGACGATGGTGTGTCAATGAAACTTAATGGTATGTAAAATATGATCACATGGTTTTCAGACTTAAACTTTATTAGTGCCGCCTGGGGGGGCGGCTTTGTGTAATAAAAATGAATCTACAATTTTGAGATTTTTTTTGCTCCAGCATAGTTTTCGATTTTCAATTTTATCAGAATTTAAGACTTTGTTAAGTTCAACTGGAAGCCTCCCATATCATCTTTCTAAACTAAATCTGCTTAACTTCTATACCCTCTTAAGCCTATTCCAAATGTTTCTTAATACTCTTAAAGCCATACGCATTATTTTTAATACCTACAATTGATTTCATTCCATGCAAGAAAAGCCCATCCCCTTAGCGACTACTTGACACATCTTTGTGCGTACTCCATTCTATCTCATTCCACATTCCACTTGCATATCCATCAACCCCAATGGGCACAGCAGGACGAACCATTACCCTTAGACTGCATTGCAACCTGTTCCCTGTGCATTTTCGCAGAATTTATACCAATTTGTGCGCAACGTTAATAACGGTAAAAGGCCTATAACAATAACCCACATCAATACGACGGCACGTAGACACCGCAGCACGTGGTAAAGGACAAGGACAGGCCTGGGCTCTGCCCTGCTGTGCGACAAACAAGGTGAGTAGGTAAGCTCCCCAACCACCACCATCACCACATCCACAGTGCAGAATGCAATCAACAAAGATGTGCATGCCACTCTCCGCCCACACCCTTGTTGTAAGCCCATTGGACGCGTGTCCAAAACACACGCGCGGCATCTTTCAGAGATGGACCCTTACCTCTCTCACCCACGCTCTCCACTCATTATATTTGTGCATTGACTTTCCACATCGCCCAAAACTGGCGTCGTCTTTGGCTGTTCCTGCTGCTATTTGCACAAGTGTTCCTTCCGTGCTGTGCGCTTTGAGCAACAACAATAAAAGAGATTAATAGATGTGGCATGTGAGATGGGGTTGAGAGAAACTGCCGGGGCCGCACACAATAATTGGTGCCTAAAAGGCTTGCATATTTGTCTGGAGCTAGGGGTTGGTGTAGCGGTCTGGGCACAAAGAGTTCACAATGATCGATCTGCAAAATATTTCAATTTAATGAATTGCGTGCAGAGAGCGAGCGTTGAAAAGGGTTGAGCGGTAGGGTTGGGGGGGGGCGCACAGTGGAAATTATTAAAAAATTTAACTTGATTTTATTTGCCTTGGAAAACTTATTACAAAACTCATCATTTAAGTACATAGCCTTTTTCTAATTGACGAAGGAAATGAAATATTGCATACTTTTTGGCATGGTCTTAAATGTATCACTTGGTTTTCAGAATTAAACTGAAGCTTAAGCTACATATTTGACATACTTAGTTGATACTTGCATGAGTCAATTATACATTGACATTATCGGCACAGATTGAGAAACATTCAAAACTGAAGGGATGAAGACGAAGTACCTAGTATCCATGTGCAGAGAGTCTAGTACAGAGAGTACAACTTTAAGGTTTTGAAGCAGGGTTCCCCAAGCAGAGAGCGCGAAAATGTGACTGTGTCTCTCTCTAACACACTATGATGCATGACTTCGGCAAGCATTCGGGGTGAATTGGCGAGTATGTTCGTGCCCCAGGGGCTATCGCTGGGGAACTCTGTTGTAAAGGATTCGATCTATCGAGGAACGATTACCAGCGACTACAACATCTGTCTGTAACTTCGAAGAAGAATAACTATACGGCTAGGAGAATTCGCAAGTATATTTTAAGCCGAAGTATGTGCCATCTCCCGTTGTGCTGACCTTAATATGGGAAATAACTATCATAGCAGAAAGACAGTTATCCTTTCTGATAGCCAAGCAGCGCTCAATGCGCTTAGCAGCAACAAGTTCTTCTCTAGGCTAGTCTTAGAGACAAAGAACAAATTGGACCAACTGGGCAGCAGGAACAACCTGACCCTACGTTGGATACCGGGACATAATAATATCCACGGAAAGGAATTAGCACGCAAGGGTGCAGCCACCGCACGGCCAACACACCATAAAAAGTCTCCTTAGAAAGGAAGAGAATAGGCTTAGAACAACCTCCTGGGTAAACAACACCAGGGGGATGAGACAAGCTAAAGTATTAATAGTGAACCATAATCTCCAAAGGTTCAAAAAGTTAATCCAACAAGGAAAGAATACCCTTAGGATCTTGACAGAGCTCTACACGGGCCACTGCAAACTACGGAGCCACATGTACAAGTTGGGAATAAGAAACACCCAACTATGCAGTTATTGCAAAGAGAAGGAGGAGTCCTCCGAGCATATACTAGCACTCTGCCATGCTCTAGCGAGGCGCAGACTCAGTAGATTTGGGAAACAAATTTTACACCCTACCCATATCAGTAAACTAGAACCCACGAAAATCCTGTCCTTTGTACAGGAAATACTCTCAAGTTACTGTTACTGTTTGTAAGGCCAGGAGTTTTCTTGGGCTTATTAAGCGCTGGTCGAAGGAACTTGATGATCCCTATGCAACGAAGATTTTGTACACTTCTCTTGTCCGTCCGATTCTCGAGTATGGATCATGTGTGTGATCTCCACAATGTTCGACCCATCAAGATAGAATTGAGTCTGTGCAAAAACAGTTTTTATTGTTTGCTCTTCGTGGTCGAGGCTGGAATCCTGAGGTCTGTTTACCATAGTACTCTAGTAGACTTCTTTTGATTAACCTTACCTCCCTTATTAATCTTTATACATAGACTAATTTATGGTGAAATCGACTCAACTGAGTTGGTTGGCCAAATTAACCTCAACGGTCCTTTTAGACCGACTCGTAATTGTATCCCCCTATCACTAAATCGTTGTAGTACTAACTATGCCTTGCATGAACCGTTTCGTGTCCTCTGTGCTGATTACAATAAACTCTACCGAATAATTAACTCTGAAGCTTGTCTTCCTGCTATAAAAATTTCTATTTTAACTTATTTAGCCCGTAGTTAACATTACTTTATGTTCTTTCTTCGCAATTTCGTGTCACACGTTCGTGGCTGCGCCTCTCGGTCGGTTGGGCTGGAGGTGGGCTGCTATTTTGCCTGGGGTTCGCGCGTAACAAGCTTTGGCTTGGTGTCGCATGGGCCACTTGAACGTACTGCGCATTGTATGTCACCCATCCATTAACGAATAGGGCTGCTAGGAGAGTTGTAATCTCAGTAGGGGGCACAATAGACCAAGATTGGTAGCGGTGCGCTATTCCCCCAACACTAAATAAAAAAACTATACGGCTCTATATGAAGTTCAAAAGCAGAGCCCAGTTGTGTGTACGATCGGAAGGCTAAAGACTTTGAGAAAAATGGGCAGGAAGGGACTACCGAAACTGGAATTGGAACAACTGGTGTCAGCTCGCCTGAAACAGACGCAATTGGAGGGCATTAAGCTGTATAAATTTCGGGCCTAACAAGCAGAAGATAGTACACAAGGCAACAAAATTAGACTTTTTTCAGTATATTGAAGGGTTGGTTGTGATTCTAGATGATTTTCGTGTGCTGAGCACGAATCTGTTTTTGGAAATGGTCCATCACGTCGTGGTTCTTAGTAATTTTAGCTTAAAGTTGCAAAAAGTGTCTGCTTTGACTCTTTTCAGACGCGTTTTGTGGGGAACCTATACCTTTGTTTTGACTTTTATTGATGTTATCGTAAATTACTATTTCTTAACTTTAAAATAAGCTATCCCAATGCTATTATATGTATTTAATATGGTATAACTTCGCTAAAAAAAAATCGTTCGTTTCTTTGGAATAGTTTATTTTGATATACTGGACCTTGTTGCCTATTTATTTATGCCTATGTTATTTATTGCAGTTTATTTTTGGTATGTTAGCTAGTAGATGGATACTTGACCTAAGTTCCAACTACAAAATTAGTAAAATAGAGAAAAGCTAAGATCGGCTCAACCGAAGTTTATATACCCTCAAACTCCCCAAAGTTGTGTGAAAACCGAAAATAAATTCTGATACAAGCGACTTCTGCAAGCATCACCTCTTACCCAGTTTTACGAATAAGGCCTAGGTTCGCGTTTTATGTTATAGTATTCGTAACTGAAGTATTTAAAGGCGCTAACATTGAATACAAAAAAGGTTTTCTCAATGGAACTACTTTTTCGACTGATTGGTCCTATGGCAGCTATATGCTACAGACATCCGATTTGGATAAAACTTGGCAAAATTGTGTGGAAGCATATAATATTTATCCGTAACAAGTTTGCGAGGGATAGCATTAAAATCAAAAACGTTTTTCTCACTAGGTATTTTTTTCTGACCTATCTTTTGTATGGCAGCTATACTATATAGTTGTCCGATTTTTATGAAACTTGGTGGAACTGTGTAAAAGTGTAAAAAACTTACAAATACGAGGTTTGGAGACGTTTGCATTGAAAACCAAAAAGTTATCCTCACTAAAACTAGTTTTTTGACCGATGGTTCATATGCCAGCTATATGCTGATGTGGATCACACATAGTAAAATGGTGTGGAAGCATATAATATTAATCAGTAACAAGTTTGGTAGCGATAGTATAGAAGACAAACAAGTTTTTCCTACTAAGATGTTTTTTCAGACCTATCTTTTGTATGTCAGCTATACTATACAATTTTGATACATTTTCATAGGATCAAGATTATTATGAAGATTGGATACTGTGTAGACCAAAAACCGCCAAATATGCCAAATTTTCATTTGAGTATTTACGAAAGCGCAGACGTTGGTAAATGAGAGGCGTAGGTTGAACAGTTCAAAATATATTCCGAATTTTGCAAATTACGGGGCAAAAAAACTCGAAATTGCTACAACAAAAATGCCTATAAACCGCGAACCAAGGCTTCGTTGGTAAAACTGAAAGCGCCATTCGGTCTATTTTTATCTCTAGTTTATGGCCTACATGGACTCGATAATGGATGATTTCAAATGTGGTACCCACTATCGCGGTTTTTCGATGCATGTTACCATCTCTTAAGGATACATTTTAGTGGTCAGCATCTGAATATATTTAAAATCTTACAAAATTCTATAGAGTGGTGTTCCATTAATTCCATTTTCTAAGTTAGACCTCTATGGGCGGGATACTAACCGCTTGTCTATTGGAGGCGGGAATTTAGTGTAACAATAAAGGTGACTCCCTTCATCTTTGGTGAATTTTCCAAAATTTTAGCTCTCACCTTTTTTTAACCAGCAAAAGCTGTTGTAGCTGTGTGTTGCTAGTATAAATGTGCCCATTAAACGCGAGCTTGACGTGCTCAAGAAAAACTGGGTATGAGCTGTTGCTCCCTGATGCCTCTAGTTTCGCAATTTATTGGTCCCGTTCCCAGGCAATTTTGAGTGTTCCACTGTGTTATAGGTAGGAGGTGTAGATCAAACGGGTAGACCGAACTGTCCAAAACATCGCAAAGTTTACAAAATTGTAAAATGAATTCTTATTATCATAAAAATTTTATAGATAGCAATAGTATACCAGATAGTAGACTAAACTAAAATTTACTAATTTTTAGGAGTTTCGGGTATCATGAAGATTTGATAGATCGAACATTCCAAAATGACTGGTAAGTTGAAGGGTGAAATTTGTCAAATTTTATAATTCATTCAGATTATCATGAAGATTTAATCATTGGCAATTGAAGCCAATCTGTCAATCGGTTTAAAAAAATCGAGAAATTTGAAAAAATTCTTATGTGAAATTAGATTGTCATGAATTTGGGTAAATAGACGGTTAAATATGAAGTGTAGGTCATCAGGACCAAAAATTCACAAAATTTGCTAATTTTTATAATGAGTTTAGATCAGAGATGGGCATGCACACATATCGTCACACTTTTCACACGCATACAAGCACAATTTGCGTGAGCCGCATTCGTGTTCTATAAATAGCTTTCAATGCTTATAGCGTACGTGTGATTTTGTGCAGTCGGCCGCGGCAGAGGTCCTACGCAAACGAGGAAATATTGCAGAGGGAATATTAAAATTGTCCAGATGTTTGAACCGCATAGAAGGAAGCAACTCCGACAGCATTAAGTATATATATTCTTGATCAGCAAGACGAGCTGAGTTGATATAGCCATGTCTGTCCGTCTGTCCGTCTCTGTCGTATCTCATCCCACAGTTTTAAAGCTATCGTGACCAAACTTTGCACAGAGTCCTTAGGTACAGATTCGTTGCACATTTGTCGGAACTGGAACTATAGCATAAAGCTGCCATATGAGCCATCGGTCAAAAAGTAGATTTAGTGAGAAAAACTTTTTGGTTTTCAATGCAAACGTTTTCAAACACTGTATTCATAAGTTTTCTATACTTTTACATAAATCTACCAAGTTTCATGAAAATCGGACAACTATATAGTATAGCTGCCATACAATAAATAGATCTGAAAATAAGACTTGGTAATTAAAACTTTTTTGTTTTTAATGCTATCGGTTCCAAACTTATTGCTGATTAATATGATATGCTTCCACACAATTCTGCCAAGTTTGAACCAAATCAGATGATTATAGCATATAGCTGCTATAGGAACGGTCGATCGAAAATAAGAAAAAGATAACTTTTTCGGTCAGATGTGGCCCATTGTCCTTTAGCTGTCTATTGGGGTAAGGGATCTGCTGTTGTAGGCATTAACTGTAACTTTAACACGCTTATCGCTATTAATGAGCAAATATGCAACTCAAATACAGCCGCTTATGAGGATGATGAGATGATGATGTTGCCTTTGCCATTGCCATTGCTTTGGTGGTTGCTGCGGTCTGTCAATCAAAATGCTTCTCAAAAAAAAGGGTTGCCAAAAGCCAAACAGCCTCAAGTGGCACTCGACGACGCTCAACTGATAAGAAGATGCTGCAGACACGCACAATCTTTCAACCCCAACTAGTTCCCCCCACCTACCCACCCACTCTTCTCCCTTTCAATTGTCAGTTATGACAGTTAAATGTTGACGCTCGAGTGAGTGCACGAATTTTCTACCTGGTAATTTTTTTTTTTTTTTTTAATTTTACTTTTTTGCTCGTTTTCCACTTTCCACCACTTTGCACATAATTTAGTCATTTCATTTGAAACGCCCCGCTTCCCTTTGGCCCACACTATGCGCGATCTGTCAAATGTCAAATGCATGTCAAAGGCAACATGTCAGAGCCATTTCCAACGCTTCTCTTTTTCTGCTTTTTGGGTGCTCTGTGTTTTTTTGTTGTTGTATTTCATAGTTTGGGCCCAGGCGTTAAATGTATTGGACAGCAGCGTCTGGCTGGGACTCGGCGTTTTACGCTCACTGGCACTTTGTCGTGGCCAAAAGTCTGGCTCTAGCTGGGAATCCTGGGGTGGTTGATTGTCATTTTTTTGCGTTGCGGCAATTTGCGGCTTTTGATTAAAAAATATACACACACACACACCAAACAAAACGAAACGTCGAGGGAATAATGTGACTGTTGTTCGCGCAAATGGTTTTTGCATTTTTAGATTTTGAATTACATTTTTTGTGTTCTGTATTGTTCTATGCATCATGGAGATATTGAAGCGTAGTTGATATATATTTTGAGTGGCAGCAAAGGCATTAGACAAGTCTCCGAGCAGTCAGAATTATGGCCAGCGAGCTGAAGCAATTATTGTGAGTGAAGTGGGCAATGCAATATTTACTGGCCAAATGGTTAGTATTGTATTGGACCAATTTGTCATTTTCTACATAGAGCTATCTGTCACATAAACTAACAAATAACTGAGTAAGGCCCAATTTCTCAGCTAAACTGATCTGAGCTTGGCCTAATTTGAGTGTCTTGTGCTGGGTTTGGCGAGAACTAAGCAACAAACTTAACAATAGCATCATGCTCAGAGCAAAAAATTTGATCTCTAGTTGAGTTCAGATAGAATTATCGTTATTTTCCAGCATTTGGGGATTTCAAGGAATGCTGTAACTGGCCTTCATTCGTATACTGCCGCTAAAACCCATATTGATTTGAATTTTGTTATAATTCTTGTACTTATTTTGTAAAACTTTCCAAAGGCGATGAGCTCTGGCTTCAGCGGCTGTCAAGCCATGACCTTCTGCTTCCATGTTACTGGATTTATCTTCTGGTTCTTCAAAATATATTTATTTGACTTAACAAGGTCCACAATTAAATGTTCCTTGGTCACGGAAAAGTTTTTTCCTCTTGGTCTTTTCGAACTTTCACTTTGATTCATCATCCAAAGCAATTTTAAGCAACAACCAATGGCATAAAAAAACGAGAAGGCCAAGCTAACTTCGTTTGTGCCGATGTCTTTATACCCTTAAAATTGCTGTTTTTGAAACATCAGAGTTTAAAAACGATAGCATTGAAATCCATAATTTTTCTAACTAAAACCTATTTTCCGTCAGATAGTCAGCTGATTTCGACCAAACTCGCGAATCTGTTTGAAAGTATATCAAATTACCAATCGCCGAGTCTAAGAAAGATACAATTTAAACAATTTAATTTTCCTCACTAAGACTCATCTTCCGACCGATCGGTGCTATGGCAGCGGTAAGATATAGTCATCCGATTTTGACCAAATTTTGAAAATCTGTTTGAAAGCATGTAATATTAGTATTGGCCGAGTTTGGGGACGCTAACATTGAAAACAAAAAAGTTTTCCCACTAAGATCCATTTTCCGACCGATGGTTTCTATGGCAGCGGTAAGATATAGTCATCCGATTTTGACCAAATTTTGAAAATCTGTTTGAAAGCATGTAATACTAGCTTTAGCCGAGTTTGTGGACATTAACATTGAAAACAAAAAAGTTTTTCCCACTAAGATCCATTTTCCGATCGATCGGTCCTATGGCAGCTGTAAGATATAGTCTTCCGATTTTGACCAAATTTTGAAAATCTGTTTGAAAGCATGTAATATTAGTTTTAGCCGAGCTTGGGGACGCTAACATTGAAAACAAAAAAGTTTTTCCCAATAAGACTCATTTTCCGACCGATCGGTGCTATGGCAGCGGTAAGATATAGTCATCCGATTTTGACCAAATTTTGAAAATCTGTTTGAAAGCATGTAATACTAGTTTTAGCCGAGTTTGTGGACATTAACATTGAAAACAAAAAAGTTTTTCCCACTAAGATCCATTTTCCGATCGATCGGTCCTATGGCAGCTGTAAGATATAGTCTTCCGATTTTGACCAAATTTTGAAAATCTGTTTGAAAGCATGTAATACTAGTTTTAGCCGAGTTTGTGGACATTAGAATTGAAAACAAAAAAGTTTTTCCCATTAATATCCATTTTCTGACCGATGGTCTATGCCAGTGATAAGATATAGTCATCCGATTTTGACCAAATTTTGAAAATCTGTTTGAAAGCATGTAATATTAGTATTGGCCGAGTTTGTGGACATTAACATTAAAAACATAAAAGTTTTCTCACTAAATCCCATACTGTCGTGTAATTTTTACATTTTTCAATTTATTAAGTATCTTTTGCCATTCCCTTGCGATGACATTGTTTATGTTTCGAAGTGAATGATAAATTTTTTCATGGTGAACCAAAAACTATTGTGAAATACTGATTGGATCGAAGTAAAAATTGGAACATCCCCAGAAGATAAACATCTTTGATAATGATGTTATATGTTAGATGTGTCTTAGTGTGAATAGCCTACCAAAAAATTGAAAATTTTAATGCCCTGTTACACAAAGTAGACATTGCGGTGAAATGATTCTGGTTCAGGCTCTGAACTATAGCCGGACCGAATCACTGGATTTCAATTTTATACACAATCTCAGAAATATTTTGCTTTGTTTAAATTAATCCCTTAATTCCTACTACAAACAATAATCCAACTAACTTTTGTCATTCAATTTCTTTGATTCACTCTCAATTACATGATATTTCCAATCTAGCCCAACTAAAGTCAAGAAAACTATGTCATTAAGTGGGAAAACTGCTTGGGAAAAATGGGCGATTTCTTTTCCCATTTGGCTTACAAATATGTATGACTTTGTCTTATTGGTATTTGATTACGGTCTGCAAGGACTGTGTGTGATTAACTTAATTTAACAGTTGCACGTATCACATTTATTGGTTTTACACGCACTCCGTTGGCCGAAGAACGCATAATGAAAGCAATTTGTGTGTACCTAAAAAATAATGCCATAACTATATCAACAAAAGTGTCTCTGACTGTGTGTGTGTGTGTGTGTTTACCTTTGACTCTGCCTGAAGTTGGACTATTAAACTAATTTCCAGTTGTCATTGACAAGCACGCACAAGACAATTCCTGCCTCACCCGACTGGGTGGCAGTAGTTCCAACCAACATGCGTCGCAATTCAAACTATGCTGAAACTTCCATTTGCCCTGCAGCCTGGTGAACAAGCGTACTAGAAGTAGTTGTGCCTGTGTACCTGGTAACATCCTGTTTCCCCACTGCGATTGTTGATGAATACTGTTGATGTGTCGAAGTCTTTGTCGGTCCACATGCAAATGAAGTTGACTTTGGCGCAGGATGCTTTGACTCACGCTGTCTCCGACTGCCTTGTAGGCATTTTTGCACAAATTCCATATTTACTGTCAATGTTAATTGCTCGGAATTGCACCAAAGTGTTGACTTTTGTGCTGCAAGGAAAACTTGCACAGCTGGCAAAATGAAAAGGCAATGGAACCTCTGACTTGTGACTGATGCAATTCCAATTATGCATTTGTTTGGCCACCAATCACAGATGTGTACTCAGTATAAAGTGACTGAGAGAAATTCAAATGATCCGAGAACTGCAGAGACACATTCATTTGAGAAATACAAATTTTGAATTTCTCAATTTAATTATACAAAATGCAATAGCTTCAGCTTCAGCTTGAGGCAACAAATAACAAAGTGCAGTTGCTTAGTGCCAAAAGTCAGTTTGTCTAAAGCAGCGATTGACACGCCAATATACGCCGACATGAGCCAAACGCATAATGAGGCCTAGAGAGCAGACAGCTTATCAGTCGCTGACCAGCGGTCAGTGAAATAGGTCAGAGCTGGAGGCTTTTGGCCTCGCTCTGGTTTAAAGTCTGGCAAACACCAAATTCAACCGTTTATTCAATCAAGTAGACTCTTCTAATTATACCCCACTTTCACTTTGTTCATATTAACTTCTAAAGACTTCTCTTAAGACAGCCAAGTACAACTTTCACATTTGGTGATACTCTTTTTTTTTTACTTTTCCCATTTAAGCTGTCATTTGAGAGCACTTTCCCACTCTCAGCAGGATACCTCTACTCACTGAGAAAAACCAAGACAGAGCTCATTTGCTCACTTACTTTCCAGGGAATCATTTGCTACTTAAGGACGGCTGCACACATGTCGGCTTAAGCACATCCTTTAGCCAGCCAGAGCCCAGAGTTGAGTTAAAGACATGTGTGTCGCACAATTCATTTTCATTGTCAAATGTCGCCTTAGTCTCGTCTTACGCGCGCTCTCTGTTAATTATACTAATTGCACTAAATCACTTGAAAATTTCAAGTAAAAAAGGCTCAGTTCGCCCGTTAAAAAAAAAAATTACAGGAATTAGGGCGTATAACATTTCACATACACAAAATCCAGATGAGAAAACGAAATGTCAACGCAGTCTGTGAGAAAGTTCAGCAAGGAAGTAAGGGTAAGCCTAGGCCCGCTTGAGTGTGCCTTTGCCTTGCATGTGGTACATCAAAATAAATGACAAAATCTGTGCATTTGGCTGGAATGTAGCGTATATATTAGAAAACAAGGGACCATACTTTTTTGAAAATGTGATAATTAATGGTTAGAACCTAAGTTATGTAGCAAATGTAACGCCCAGATTTGAGCTAAAGGAGCATAAAAAGTAAAAAACAGAGCTAGGGAATTTTGGAATGACTAAAATAGAAGGAGAAGTGTTGAGGTAATAAGAGGGCATCATTATAATTGTCAGAGAATTACAGAACATGCCATAAGGCGTTGTTCGTCTGACTAAATTTTTTCCATAAATTGTTGTGTCTTTCTTGTTCCAGAACGAAAATCAATTTATATGTCGAAATTCATATAAAAAAAATAGAGGAAAGCTAACTTCGGCTCGATATATTCATCAGACCATGACCAAACTCCCCAAAATTATGTGGAAGCTGATAATATTCATAACTGGAAAATATAAGGACGCTACCATTGAAAACAAAAAAGTTTTTCTCACTAAGACTACTTTTTCGACCGATCGTTCCTATGGCAGCTATATGCTATAGTCATCCGATTTGGATCAAATTTGGCAGAATTGTGTGTTAGCCTAAAATATTGATCAGTAACATGTTTCGGAGCAATAACATTGAAAACAAAAAAGCTTTTTCTACTAAGACTTTTTTACAGAACTATATATTGTATGGCAGCTATACTATATAGTTAGCCGATTTTCATATAAGTTGGTGGAATTATGTGAAAGCATAAAAAACTGATAAATACGAGGTTTGGTGGCGTTTGCGTTGAAGACAAGAAAGTTTTTCTTACTAAAACTACTTTTTCTACCAATCGATCCTATGGCAGCTATATGATATAGTCATCCGATTTGGATCAAATTTGGCAGAATTGTGTGTTAGCCTAAAATGTTGATCAGTAACATGTTTGGGAGCAACAGCATTGAAAACAAAAAGTTGGTCCTACTAAGACTTTTTTTCAGACCTAACTTTTGTATGGCAGCTATCATATATAGTTAGCCGATTTTCATTATACTTGATGGAATTATGTGAAAGCATAGAAAACTGATAAATTCGAGGTTTGGGGGCGTTTGCATTAAAAACAAAAAAGTTTTTCTAACTAAAACTACTTTTTCGATTGATAGTTCCTATGGCAGCTATATGCTATAGTCATCCGATCTGGCCGGTTCCATCAAATGTGACGGACGGACAGACGGGCATGGCTATATCAACTCAGTTCGCCATGCTGATCAAGAATATATGTTCTTTATGTGGTCGGAGATGCTTCCTTCTATGCTTTACAAACATCTGGACAATTTTAATATACCCTTTAGTAGAGGGCCTCCACAAAGGTATAAAACGGGTGTGGACTTTAATTTAAATATGAAAATATTGAAAAGTAATTTTTTTTTGTTTGTTATTTTGTTCTGAATCCGTAACAGGAAACCAATTGGATTTAAAATGCCGAAGTGATCCACCAGCAGTTGGACTCTGAAGAACAACGAAATATATTAAATTGTGTTTAAAAATTTTTACTTACCCTGCGGGGAAACTCGGGGCCTTTGGACAGAATGCGATTGGACCACATGTAATTCTCAAGTTGGAATTCCGTGCATGAGTAATATAAAAAGAGCATATAAAATTCAGTGTTTAAATATGTGTAAATATGTGGAGGAATGGTTGTTCTTCACAGACAGTAGGGTATGGTGTAATGGGGAAATGCGGCGAATTCAATGCACATAGAGGAATCAAGGCGGATTCAATGGATAGGGGGGGATGGGAGACACTACAGAAGTAGCAGCACGACACACAGACCTTATGCGCAGCAGCAGATGTTTGGAAGGATCCTTTATGCTTGGAGTGAAATCGATTTGTCGCAGTTGCTCCTATAAGCTGAAGGGACCATATCGCTGGCAGAAGGCGAAAGAGCGCTGTTGCTAGGCAGAGAAAAGTGCCGTATGGAAGGTTTTGGCATCTCGAATGTTCTAAAAGGCGATAAGGAGACGCCGGTAAGCAGCCCAGAAGCGTTATATAAGGCGTCGCTGAAGACAGTGAAGACAGTGCAAATATGTGAATCCGAATTTAAGCGAGTTGCGGATCGACAATTGTGAAAGTAAAAGTGCGGCGAAACGGAGTACCAAGCAGTACAAAGCAGACGGGAAATCGAGTAAATAGTAGTATAAAGAACTCAAAGTGTCTTATTATACGCCAAGCAAGTCCAATATAAGTTTGTTTAAACCATCCTCGACAAACCTGAGCAAAGCCTGCATTGATTTTCGGATCAAAAAGGACTCGTTACATATGTTTTTAGTCAAATCAAAGTGAATATTAATTGATTTTAATACAATTTTTCACTCGGGGTACATTTTCGTAGCATTTTGATTCTATTTATTAGAATATGGGACTATTGATTGATTTCTGATTGATTACAAAAATATTTGGATTCCGAAAATTCGTCTTTATTTAGTAGTCTTAGCTTAAGTCAACATGTATTTAAGGGAAACTTCATGGTTTTTTGAAGCTTTCATGATGTCGTGGAATAATAATTGTAAGAAAATTTATCAGACAATTCTGCGATTTTTTTTTAGTCCATTTTGAAAACGTGTGTTTCAATTTTCTAGATTTCTCTATTAAACTCAGTTGCCCCTAAGTATGCAGGTGTTGAGCAGCTATGCCCAACCGTATGCTCTTTGGGTACGTTTTGTTATTGTAATTGCACCAAACATAGGAAATCAATGATCGTATACATGCAGGGCGCGAGGCATACAAAACGACACACACGCTAACGATTTCGTGTGTATGCGACGCGTAGAACAAAAACCGGTTTTGTTCTCTTCTTTGATTGGTGTTTGCGAGCGCAAGCAAACTGACCAACAACAATTTCATTATTGAGTTTCAATTTCATTAGTGAGTGCTCTGTTGAAGGCTGCTTTTGGGCATGCCTGGTTTAGAGCATTGCATACTTATGGGCATCTATTGTGTAAGTAAAGTCAAGTAAAACTGTACAATTTTCCTTTTTTGAAGGTTTTTAAATTTGCAATCACATTAGTCTTGTTCAATGAAATTTAGTTTCAGCTGTTTGTTATGTGATGCCTCAAATTGACCGCTGAATTTCGAAAGAGGTAGAAACTCGCATTCAAATGGTATTCAAATGAATCCAAACAGCATAGTCATAAATTGAATTAAGCTAAAATTACACTCACATCTGCTTAATGATATCCTTTGTTTACCCAACTTTCAATCTCACTGAAATCCTTTTAAACCACAAACCACACAGATACAGACACACACACACACATTTGCAGAGACAAGCTCCGAAGCGCAATCCCATTTGAAAATCCAATTTGATAAATAGAAACCAATAAATTCAATAATAAAAGCAACAGCATAAAAAAAAACATACAAATAAAAATCCAACCAAAACCCTAACCAAATATTTCCGCATTTGCACAAATTTAGAGCACAAATTAGCAATATGCCCGAATTTATGAAATATGTGAAAATCGTGACAACAATAATACTACCATACAAAAGGGAACATTAACCCCTGCCTGCAACCCCTCGACACTGCAGTGTGCAACTGGAAACTGAAGCAGCAGCTGAGTAACTAGAAATGAAGCCAATATGTAGGAGGAGGAGGAGAAGTTACAATAAAAACTGGGCTCAGTCCGAGCACAAAAAGTCACTGCCCAAAAAAAAAGGGGGAAATCGGGCAGGTTTAGGGGGTGGTGGTGGGGTGTCATAAGTGCATAAAATGTTTTTGTGTTTGGCACAAAAGCGAAGCGAAAAGTTTAATTTTCTCCGAGGCGAGTGCCGGGTAACCAAATCCGTTTAGATCGAAAACATTACGTACAAAAAAAAAAATAATAAATGTAACAAATGACGCTCACGGGGTTGGGGGAGGGAGCTGGAGTTGGGTGGGTGGTTGCCCTGGTGAGGGCGTTTGCCATTTAAGATTAATGCCCAGCGGCAGCAGCGTCGTCATATGAGAACCAGATCGTCTATATGCACTTATTTGACTAATGTCTTTAATAAAAAATTACACCCATTGCCGGGGCAAAGTGAAAAATTGGCAGGCTGTGTGTACAGTGAAGTAGAAGGGTATCCGCCGCGATACCCTGTAATGCTTGCGGCTTACATAAAATTTAAGCAACCACCCCCCGCAATTTCCGGTGCCACCCTATACGCTTTTCTTTTTTTAATATTTACTAATATTGACAATACTTAAAAAATTTCGAAAAGCCTGCGAGGGTTGGGACCAATGGGCCATGGTAACCAGAAACTTTGACATATTTATAGTTGAGAATCGCATGTATAAAATAAAACCTTGGCAATTGTCAGTGGTGGGTTGAATCCTCAAAGGTGGTGGGTTGAGTGAGGGATTTACACAATATTTTCAAGTGCTCGCAAAGCGACCGCCGCCCAAAAGTCCCCTGGCGACTTATTAAGGGTTGCATTTAGCGGGCTTTGTGTCATTTTATATGCAAATTGGATTAAAAATGAAACGCATTTTGTGTTCCATATCTGTTGTAGTATATGCCGGCCACGCGTTTACTAAATTAGCCGTCATCTTATTGGGTCCAAATGCCATAAATAACAATTCCTTATTAACTGGAAAATGCCTTTGATGTCAACAATTTTTGGTGAAATGGAGGCGCGCATTGCGCATTTGAATCCAACGAGGACCGGCAGGCAACCCGTAAGCCTATCAAACGATTACATTTTTTTTTTTTGTTTTTTGGTCTTGAGTTCTGATTTGATTAGACTGAAACTCTCATTGTCTATGGTTGCTAAGCTCGTGTCATGCAATTAAATATTGAAATGCTATGGGAAATGGTAATTGGATGATTGTTTTATTTTAAAGAATTTACTTTTGAAAGGACATTTTGTAATGAGGAAGTGTTTAAATCAGGCAAGCCCAAAAGCAGCAAACGGGCAGAGCACTCACCAATACTCACAAAGAAAAGCAGCAATACCAATAAGGGAACAATTGCAAAACGTGTACAAAATCATATGAAATTGTTGTTGGTCAGTTTGCTTGCGCGCGCAAACACCAATCAAAGTAGAGAACAAAACTGTTTTTTGTTTCAAGCTTGGTACGGAGATACCCTTGTAGCTTGTTTAATTTATATAAATTAAGGTTTTAAATAATTTCCGTCGAACATTCTTAGCTGAGTTGTTTCCCAAACTCAGCAATAGATGGCGCCACTACTTTGACCATTTGCTTGCCAGTTTGTTATACGGCAGTTATACGATATATTCATCAGATTTGGATCAAACTCGTCAAAATTGTGTGGAAACCGAAAATATTCATTACTGGAAAGCTTAAAGACGCTCCCATGGAACCCAAAAATTTTTTTCTCACTAGAACTACTTTTTCAACCGATAGTTCCTATGGCAGCTATATGCTATAGTCATCCGATTTGAATCAAACTTGGCAGGATTGTGTGGTAGCATATAGTATTGATCAGTAACAAGTTTGAGAGCAATAGCATTGAAAACAAAAAAGTTTTTTCTACTAAGACTTTTTCTCTGAACTAACTTTTGTATGGCAGCTATACTATATAGTTGTTCGATTTTCATTAAACTTGGAGGAATTATGTAAAATCATAGAAAACTGAAAAATGCGAGGTTTGGGGGCGTTTTCATTGAAAACAAAAATTTTTTTCTCTCTAAAACTAGTTTTTTGACCGATCGTTCCTATGGCAGCTATATGCTATAGTTATCCGATCCGGCCGGTTCCGACAAATGTGCAGCGTATTTGTACCAAAAGGCTTCGTGCAAAGTTTGCTTCAGATAGCTTTTAAACTGACGGAGAAGATAGCATAGAATCAGACGGACATGGCTGTATCAACTCAGCTCGTCATGCTGATCAAGAATATATATTCTTTATGTGGTCGGAGATGCTTCCTTCTATGCGTTACAAACATCTGGACAATTTTAATATGATTTCGCACGGATTTCGCAGGTTGCCGTTTCGCGAGTTGGTCTGGAGTTCACACGCGAAATAGTCATATCGATATCACAGCGCTGCCAATCGACGTCAATGTGTCACGCGATGAGTGATTATTTCGCAGATTTAAAATATATATGCAAGGCATATTTTTTGTTGTCACATTGTGGCGCGGTGTTTAAAAATTAGTAATAAACTTAGCAACTTTTCATTGGTGGAGAAGTTGGCCCTAATTGATGTAATAAAAGAGAAAATTGTGCTGTGGCGGCTTGTCAAAAATCATCTGGGAAAGTAAAGGTGCTGCACCTGAAAAGGATGGTAAATATAGTAAATATTGAGTTGAATTACGTAATTGACAATAGTTTGTGTTTTCTAGGAGACCATTGCAACGCGGCTTTGGCTTCGTTAAAAGACAGTTTGCGCTCTCGGCGTGAGCACGCCAAGAGTGGATGCGTTGGTGGCGTACCCATCGCAACTCAAAAAGGCAGCGATGTGGAGTGGGGGTCAGCTCAACATATATATGTCTTTATTGCCAGAATTGTTGGCGTTAATTCTCTAGAACAGAACCTACAGCTCCTTATACGAGATGGCTGATGATGAGGAACTTTGTGGACGACGGCGATTCTGTATGTCGAACGATGAGCTGCACAACTTAGCAATGGTCGGACTATGGGACTTCTTTTTCACCGCAAGTCGAAGACCACATCTCCTAATCTATGACGTTACATTATAAGTAAATGATAACGATATGCCATGTCGTCCTAGTCGTGTCCATAAAGAACCATTTGCCTATTAAAAATAAAGGTGACGATGGACCTAAAAACCATTTAATTATTTTCAAAAAAGCATTAACCAAACTCTGTCGAACTCTAGGTGCCTTCACAACCGCTTTTTTTCACAAATCACAGAAAGCTAAGGCCACCATAACAGTTCGCTGTTAATTAATTCAAATTTTCCCGCCAAGTTGAATTTGTAAACAAAACGAGTAGAGATGCTATCGACAAAATAATGTGCAGAGATTTCGCACACATTTCGCAAGTATCTCCGTACCAAGTTTTACGCAACGCATACACACGAAATCGTTTGCATGTGTGTCGTTTCGTATATGTCGCGCCCTGCATGTATACGATCATTGATTTCCTATCTGCGGTGCAATTACGAAAACAAAAAGTACCCAAAGAGCATACGGCTGGGCATCGCTGGTTTAAATTATTTTAAATATTTCATTTATTTGCTGGAATTGCCGCCTGTGTCAAAATAAGGTGTAATCTTTAACTAAAAACATAAATTTAAGATTTTATCTCTTTCTCTCTTGCTCTTTCCTATGTTGCCATTGCGGCGGCTGCTGTAGATCCAAAATTTTGCTTTGCTTATAACTCAACTTTAGTTTGCTTTGCTTATGGCTTTACTATGGTTCAGCTGATCGTTATATGGAGAGTCTGAACAGTCTGGGTGAAAAAAGTATTTTGATTTAAACTGCAGGGAAACTGACTGAATAGTACACTTTTTGGTAATTTTAGTCCAGGGTATCAAATGAGTATATTTGTTTATTAGGCTAAACATTTTGTTGCCGTCGAGCGAAGCAAAGTCCAAACATAACAAAACGACTGTCAGAGATTTAGATCGATCGGGATTGAATTATATTTTGTTTGATTGAACTATGTTGTATGGCGCGGCATTAAGGGTACAGAGTACCCAGCAAGCATTTTATGAAATTTCTGATCGCACTCGAGTCTTTTTCGAGTCCTCAGACTGATTAAAATAGTCAAGATTGCGCTCGTTTTCTGATCATAAATGATACATTTGTACCCTAGCCGCGACTCTTCATGAAGAGTCGTTTTTAACCCGTTTTTCTGATCTGTTTCGACTAATTTTCGAATCATTTGCAAGTATTTTTCGAGTCGTTTTTTAATGAATCACATTTTGAGCAAATGCATGAGTCATTTTCAAGCCTTCCTTAAATCGCACATGAAACTAATCTCTTTTAAATCATCAAATGGGATCGAAAAAGACTCACCAAGGTGAGGAATCACCTAATGATCTTCCAATTGCTAGGTGGGTATGTTATAGTCGGGCTTGACCGACTTTCTAACTTGTTTTTAATTGTCATTTTAATCTCTTTCCTAAAAAAACTCTTAACACTTTAACAAAAGAGCAGCTCTTTAGTTTTTGTTAATTCTAAAATAACAAACCCCTTTTTTTGGGTAGCCCACATCAAACGTAGCCCCTGACCAACCCCATCAAGTTATTTGATTTATGCAGCTAGAACGTCAACGATTTCTAGGAAAACATCGATCTATGGCATTTCATGTAAATGACGGGGCCAACGACAGACGTCAACAATGTGCCATTGACAGGACCTGGACAGTCCTTTTGACTGCAGCTTGCGCTTCCTGTACCTTTTGTACGCGCAACCGCCACAACCGCCACCACACCAAACCAAACCCAGTCGAATCGACCCAGGAACCATGTGTCCTGCTCTACGCTCATTTGACTGGCTGTCACAACACAAATGTTAATGTGTACAGCCCATTAATGGTTTTTCGAAATTATCCTTTTTCCACATTGTACTCAAGGGAAATTTATGCATTTCTATGGGTGGTTTTCATATTATTTATTATTGCTATTGCGGGGCTTGCTTTCACCTGGCCCAAGAAAGTCACAAATTTGTAGGCCTCACTAGAGAACAATGCTAATCTCGGTATGTTCAACTCGATTTGTCAAAAAGGGAGCATCTAGCACACTCGAGGTTTTGGCTTTAGATTGTAACTCTATACCCCATACCCTTTTTGGGCTGGGATAGCGCGTGTTTCCAACAGTTTGTTGCAGATTTTGTGCATTTATCATGCATGTGGTCGGTGGGTTGTTTCTGCCATCTCTTACTCTCTGTGGAACTGGGGACGCGTGCCCTGGCATGTGGTTTGGGTTTTAGTATTAAATTGTTTTGTGGTTGCTCTGATAATCAGACAATCGTACAATATATTTTATTTGGAATGGTTCTTTTTTTTTTGGGGGAGTGAAGTGGTTTTAGTTGCTCAAAGACCATTTACATGCTTACATGAGTTTATGTATATGTTCCGCATTATTCCTAATTCCAAAACTTTTGCACTCTTTAAACTAATATTTTCCCCAGTTAGCTTCTTTTTCATTTCCATTTGCCATAGATCAACTTCTCGGCACTTAAAACTGCAAATGACTCAACATTTATTAGACCAAACAGCCCTCTCAACCTCAACCGTTATTGATCACCTTCTCGGTTCCTTTTTTTTTTCATTTGTGGGTACTTTCCATACCCGTTGGCCACTCATAAAATACCTAACAGAGTCCTGTTGTTGGTCTGTCTGTCTGGCTATGATAAATTCGTAGCTTCCGGTTTTTGGTAACTAAGACATCGGCAGGCAAATAAGAGAAATAGCAGCAATGCATACGTCATTTAACCCCTTTGCGCCATATTTTTCATAAACTGCTCCACTTTGGGTGATTTCTATTTTGAGATGTGCGTGCGTGTGTGTGTGTGCGTGTGTGACTTGACAAAGGATGCTGCTCGTCGTCTGCTCGTCGTCTCCTTTACCCCGTGCTGATAAAATATGCGAGTGGTGGGGGGGGGGGCCAGGCTGGAACGCATATAGAGACATTTATTGATAGATAGCAAACGCATCGCTTGAACCCTTTTACTTTTGATGAACGTATCGAATTCCCCATATTGCCAAAAGCGGCAAATTTATGGCTGTTTGATTTATTTTAACTTTTAACACGCCCCAAACAAAAAATTCTGCCAAAATAGGCGTGCCGAATGGGAACTGGGCAGTAGCAGTCGCCATTTGAAGGGAGCTGGAGTTATTTGAACACAAATATGGGGTTGGTGCTCCTGAGCTTTGAACCGTGTGCCACAAATCTTTTAACAAATTTTTAGGCATGCCCGGCAAACTGGGAATGGGAACTTGGAGAATTTATGTGAAAGTTTTTTGGATTTTGATATTATTGAAATCAGGGGAAATAAAACATATCCAAGTTAGCCATTGACGAGGAAAACCCGTCACATTCTGATACCGATCATTCATTTTTAGTGCTTTAACAACATAGACCTTTATAAAGAAGAAAGCTTGAAGTAAATCTTGGCGATCCCATATTATTTTTTTTATTTTTAATCAATATTTGCAACGAAACCATATTTCTCACAAAAAGTGTCTAACTAGGACTCTAAATCAGCGATTGTCACATACACGAGCCGAACGCATGCGAAAGCTGTATGTATGCTTAGCCCAAGAGAGTAAACTGCTTTTCTGTCACTGGCTAGCTTTCGATGCGGTCACCGCGTTTTATATTCGCACACCAATACATTCTCACATTTTGGCCTCGCTCTCGTTGACCAACGCTGCTTTAAAGTCAGATAATTCTAGTTTAATTACAATATCTTAAAAATAAATTATCCCCTCTTAGCTAGTGTGGTTGTCGAATTGCTATTAGACCAACCTAAGCATTTAGAGCAGGGGTGCCCAAGCCTATTCCGCAAGCCACGCATTTGTTTTTGCTTTGCGCTAAGGCATAGCCCGCGCGCATACGAAAAACGCGGCCATAAGATTATACAAAACAAAAACAATTCTTTCTTTCCGAACGAAGGTTTTGTTGTTGGCGCGTGCAGACCTGCAACAACAGCAACATATGTGACTCTCTTCTCTCTCTCCTATGTCTCTGGCAGATAAATAAGTAACAACAATGTTGCCTTTGCGTAGTCAGCGCTCGCACGCGTGTGCTTGAGACAGCAATGACCACTTACACAATCACGCAAACAAACAAAAATCGGGTTTCTCTTTCTATTTCTTGTAGTTGTTCTTGCTTGAGTTGTATTTTTTGCATTTGTATTGGCTTTCACGCGCTCGTAAGCTCATTCTGGGCACCCCTGTTTTAGAGTCTAAGGGCCGTTTTCACATGTTCCTGTTTTGGCTGAAATCGATATTCACCTAGATGTTGCAACTAGGTGGTTTTTGTTCCATTGGTTGTCTCATGTAGTTTGATTATCAATTTGAGCATTTGCGCCACGGTCACACCGGTAGGTAGGTTGGCAGCACCTCTGCACTCGCCTGTTTATTGTTATGTCTATTGGGCGTCAATTTTAAAAAATAAAGCAAACATTTTATAGAGGAGGACAAGCATCTTCTTTCGGAAAAACTTGTTATTATGATGATGAGATTAAGCAATAGGTCTAAAGCTAAGTCCACACAGACACATAATTTGGACAAATTTTGATGAAACTTTAGCTATATAGGCCAAATTGTGTAACTTTCCGGGCCTATTTGATCAATTTATTTGCGTATGAAACCATAGTTTTAATTTTAAATCCTGTAAAATCTTCAATCATGACTATTTTAATCAAAGTTTTGCCAATTTTTTGCCTGTGTGAACTTAGCTTAAGCATAAAACTATCTGTCTCTTCAGCAATGTCTGCAGTTGTCTTGTATACAAAAGACACAATCAATATTTTCAATTTTGGTTTACTTATGAAGAATTTAGACTTAACCGTTTTTAGCAGCAGTTGGTTTTAGTTTTCAAATATTTTTCAGTGTGATCATATGAACGCAAACATAACAATACATAATTTGCATTAACATGTACATGGTTTTGAAATCAATGAGCATGAAGTTGATGGCTACGAAATCCACCTAGATGGTTAGACTTGAGCTTGAGCAAAGCAAATGTAGTAAATCCAACTAGATTTGCAAAAACAGCAACATGAGAAAACGGCCCTAAATTTTAGACCAACAAATGCTCTAATTATGAGAATATTTTTGGCATTTATACCAGCCTGTTTTGTCAGAGCTATATCCTGTTTATTGAATGACAACTAGATTGTCACTCTAAGGGCAGATTTGTCTTCTTCCAAATAGCTGCTATGTGTCAGATAAGCTCACAATAAGCTACTCTGCTAGTTGTAAGTTTATGTAACATAAAGCTCTATGTAGAAAATGAGAAATCTGGACCTTAATCTGTATAGGAACTGGAAAGAGACTATTTCATTCAGCATATATTGTTATATGTTTACATATATTATATTGAATCAAGAAGTCTTCACACAGTTCCCATACAAATTTTCAGCGGGAATCTAGTTTTCCTCCCATAAAGTGAAATATGTATTTGCGTCTTAAACAGGCTGTAACTTTGCCAAATAAACTGATTTAAATACCATTAAAATCACATCATTATACATACGTTTGTCTATTGGCTCAAATAGCTAAAATTTTTATCCAATAACCGCGCTATCAAAATGCCATAAATCGACAGAAGTCTGACTTCAGATTCTTTTGTTTTTTCGGCATATCTTCGAAACAAGTGCTGATGGAGCTAAACTGAGGACAGTTTTGGAATCGGTGAACATGAATTTAGCATATGCTCAAATCAACAGGGCTTCACCTCACAATATTGTTAATTTTGTTGGACTGTTTTATTTGGTGTTGTAACGAACTCTAGCCTTGGGAGTGCTCGCGGAGTCCAGGGTTACACAAATTTATAATTTCTTATAGTCGTAGTTGCTGTAAATCCCTAAACAACGACCGGCGATTTCAATGTGTTTCCTTATGGGTTTTATTTCAAGATAATCTATGAGATAAGCTTAGTTCTAGAGTAGAGATCTGCTGTGGGTTCATTTGATTGGTTTCGGTCGGCGGGCTCCTTTCGTAAGCGTTGGTACCTGGTTCCTGGTAGAAAAGAAAGTTAGATGTTGAGTTCCTGCCTCTGGCTCTCCAGGGTACCCAAGAACGAGGTGGAAGCATGGCTGCTCCGTAGGGTATTCCAACACTGGGGAAGAGTGACTCTCCAAGCTATGAAAGACCTTAGGCGGATGCATGGCTGCTCCTTAAAGTATTTGAACTCTGGGGAAGATTGGCTATCCAAGAATAAGAGACAAGTAATGAGGATGCGCGACTGCTTCTTAAAGTATTTCAACTCTGGGGAGGATTGCTTATCCAAGCTATCGGCTATTGGCTATCGGCTCACGCAGTCTGAGCATTGTGTAGGGTAGCCTTCGATAATTATCAGTTACTAATCGATATCGATGTAAGGCACCAATACGTTATCATTCAAATTCATAAGCCAGCCGTTATTTCTCAACTATATTTATTTGTGCGTGCTGGTGCAGTTCGTCACAGTGTAACTAACTTTAATTCATATAGCTTATATACCCCACTAGCGGTGGAACAATTGTCAACACGTTGCTAACACGAAATATCGATAATCAGTGTGGCCAGAGAAGCCACATTACTTCCCCTCCAATGATCACGTCGGGGTCACCAATGTCGGGGTCACCAAGTTGAAATTTTCTTAACCATAATTGTCAGAAATTATGTTACACACATTTTGCCTCTATGTATTGAGATGATGAAATGTTGGAAATGGCAATTGACAGCAGCCAGCTGTTGGTTACCGTGGGCAATCACTCAAATATCAAAGCACTATGGTCAGAAAGCCCGATAGTGTGGCATATTATAAATTTCCCTTTTGGTTTATTCACCATCTTGCAAAAATCGAACTATTCTGCTGAAAAACCTATCACACTATCAAAATTGGCACCCGAATCCTAACCTTTCTTTGATTTTAAGGCAATATTAACTTGAAATAATTTTCAAAAGGGACAAAAATGTGTGAAAAAATTTCATTCCAAGAGACACGTTTACATTTGTTAGATTTTCGCTATAAAAGTACATCAACTACAATTGGTCACACACAAAAAAATACACAATTGAGCAAATCGGAATAAAATCAAATTATTATCATAACTGTGCAAATGTTTTCTATATTTCCAATTTGTTATCTTTTTAATGGAAAAGCTTGAAGTCGTTTTATGATATGTCAGGATGGCACCCAATAAGCGATTTTAAGCGACGACCTTCAAATTATTTGTATAATACAGATTTTTCTTATCCTTTGAATGTTAAACTATGAAATTAATGCAATTCTGAGTTAAAAAAGAACATGACATATGTATTGGACTTTGTGCCAAAATTTTGGGCCTTCTGACGATAGTCCATAGTTAGAATGTGGTTCAAAGAAAGGAAATCTTGCTTTTATACTCAAGTTCGTTTAAAAGGTTTGGTCTGAAGCTTCGTGCCCTTCTTAAAGTATTAGGTATTGATAGACTTGTTTCGATATGGACAGAAACTAGGTTTAGGTTCGAAATTTGCTATAAAGTTTTCAAATAAAAGTGTGAAGTGAGTAGTTTTCAAAATTCCCCTGTCTAGTTATTCCTTAATATACTTTAAAGTAGTCAAGCACAAAATCCTGAATATGTACATGATTATGGGAGAATTCCGGCTTGGTTCCTTGATTTATAAAATTTTTTATATTTATTTGCTAATTTCCTTAGAGTTATTCTAAAATTCATCAATTTTTTCTTAACCCATTCACAAAAAACAGGTAAACAATGAAAATTAAATTACATTTCGGTTCCGTTTCTCATGCTCTTCAAGAACACACACCGCATTCTTACATATGCTTACACTCATTCATACATAACTCTGTATAGGTCATAGGAAAATGGTTATTCATAATCATTTGTTACGCTTAATTGTTGTCTTTGCGGTTTACCTCATGGCTGCCTTTTGTAAGTTGACCGCAAATTGTTTTTAAATTCATTTCTCAGCTTCGCTCAGCTGGTTCGGCGGCAAAATAACAAAAAGCCAAAGCGAATGGGCAGTCTGAGAATTTTTGATTATTGTCATTATTGAAGTAAAAATGTAGAGTGGAAATCGTTTAGAGCTGTTTTGTGAGAAGTCATGGGTCGAGATGTGTCTTTCCCAAGCCTGTCAGTTGTCTGACTTTTTTTTTTATTCTGTCTTTATTTGTTGAAATTTAAATCCGCACGCGTTTGGCTGTTGCTTCTGCTTTCGCTCTTGCCGTTTTATTATCCTTTTGCTGGCACTTTTTTATGAGTTAAGCCAGACGCGGCTTATCTATGTGACAATGCGGTAGGCACCAGGAATGGGGAATGCGAAAGGGCGTGTGTGGCAGTTGCCTTTATTGCCAAGCCTACCCAACACAACCAACTGGCTGACGCTTCATTCATAAATAAATTAAATAAAAATATTTTTTCAAGCCGCAAGCCATCCAACAATAACAAATAAGGCGAAAAGGAGGAATGAGCTGGGGGGGAAAACTGAACCAACAGCAAGAAATCTGCATAATGAAGCGTAATACGCAAATGGTGTGGAGTTGTGTGATTGGGATTGTTGGCTGGCTGCAGGATTGGCAGGCAGGCAACAAGATCTGGCTAAGGATCCGGATGCAGGGTTTAATAGCCTTGAAGTGAAGATTCTGAATGACAAGTTCACAATTGAGTGATTTAAGGTAAATAGCATAATTATGACAGCTAAATGGAAGATAAGGTAAGAGATTAGAGCAGTTGATGAACTTGAGACTAATTTATAATGTCCGATAAATAAGTTTGTGTAAACGATGGTTTTTTTTTTTTTTGGTTTAACCGCACACCTGATTTGCAAATAAAACGAGGTTTTGCATTTAAGCGGTTTTTTATTGCCCACTTGAGTTGCTTCTTTTATACCATGTCTGTATACATATTTACAATTTGTCGCTTATTTTCAAATAATTGTCTAGAAAACTACAATTCTTATACGAATATTAAGTTTAATGTTCTCTTAATTTCAAAGTTCACGTTGCCAACACTCCTTGGGCTTAACCGCAATCAGGACTCACATTAGGTCTTATGCTTGCACAATTGCTTGCACATAACAAAAACCAAATCTGGCATAATAAACGCGCACACAGCAAACAAATAAAAAAAAAACAAAACAAAAAATGCTGAGTAAACCTTATTAAAAAGGGATAACGGCACACGAGCAACGCTAATGACAATGCCAGTGGATGTGGATGTGGATGGATGGGATATACAATATATCTGGGATGGGTGTGAATGGATTGGGTGGGTGTGTGGGTCGGTGCAAACACACACGTCACTCAGCCACGACATCCTTCCGGGTGCGGGCTTAACGCTGTTAATGACCAAGGGCAGATCTCAACCTCGGTCCCAGACTCGGTTCGTGCTCGCTCTTGACGATTTTATTATTACGTGTACTCTCAACAATTGATGCTGCAATGTCATACGTCAGCAGAAGGTGAGCCAAATCAGCGCACGGTCAGGGTAAGGATTTTGTATTTTGTATTTTTTTTTGCAGAGTTACACTGTGCCACTTGATTGTAGATTCTGTATAAACCATATGCAAGGGGTTTCCATATACACACGGTTACTATTTACATTGTCTATACGGGTTTCTTCTGTCCATTCTATTTACAGCGTCTGTCTCAGTCTCTCGTCTCTCTGTCCACTCTTCTTGATTATTCTGTATACAGTGTGACCATCGACTTAGTCTTAAAATACTTTAATGCTATAAAACTTATTGATACATTTGTACCAGAGATCTGCAAAAATCACTTTTTTCGTGATTGGCTCATACACAAAAATTCTTACTCACATTTAATCAATCAACAAAACTCAGAGCTAAATATATTCAACTCACAACGCAATCGCATCGAGCGGCTGAGCTAGAGTTATGTGATCCAACGTGTATGTTCATATGTATTCATTTAACAAAACTCAGTATTGAATATAATCAGATGCATACCGGCAAACGCTTAGTGTGTTCGATCGAACAAAACTCAGAATTGACTGGCCAGCGCATCGTGAGCAATGCCAGAGCATTACTCTCTCTCTCTCTCTTTCCATATCTGCCAGCAGCGCCTATGCGTCTTGGCAAGAGTTTATTCATACGAGGTGATTTTCGCTCACTCTAAACAATCGTCGTTGAGCCAAACGAACAATCAGCCGAACTGATTGGAATGAATTCGAACATGATTTTTATCAGAGTGCCAACAATTGGTTCGAATAAAACTCTGCTGCGAACATGTTGACTATGCAAGTTTGATGAATAGAGTGCGAAGCCTGTTTATTCGGGTGTTGAATAATGTATGAGCGTTTTGCAATCGAACGAAGCCGTTCTCTGATTTGTACATATTTGGCGGCTAATTTTATATAATTCAATCAATTATTTAATACTCAGATGAGATAAAAACTTAGTTCGGCACTCTATTTCTTATAGAAATATAAATAGGACTGCCGTTCAAAAACAATCAGATTTCAAACTGTTCAAAATTGTTTCTATGAGTGTGACAGTTCAACTGCAGAATACCACCAAATGTGAAACGGTCACACTGCACAGTTTGGCTAATTTTTTTCTTAAATATTTAGGTATAATTGGAGGATATATGGAATGCCAAAGTCATGGGAAATGCAAAATCCAATCTATGATTTTTGCTGTACTTTTGCTGCTGACACTCCAACTGTTTCTGCCTATCAAGTTAGCGCCTGTGCCTGTCAAGTTAGCGCCTGTGCCTGTCAAGTTAGCGGCTTCATGAGATTTCCGACGGACATGAAAAGGAATTTTAGTTAGAGTTTGACCTAACGTAAGAGGCCTGTCGGAATTTTACGAAGGCTTTCCGACACCCTTTTTGTATGTGAAGTTGCCCCCGTCGGAATCGATTTAGTTTGTCTGAGTAATAAGCTTAAGGTACAACAGAATTTTGCTAATTTGTTGTGTACAGTCAAGCGAATTCAAATGCACATAAATGTGTGCGTTAGATATTCATGTGAGAGCACTTACTTCTCGAAAATCTAGGCAGTCTCTCGACTCGCAGCCATTATTCGTGATTTTCCATGGAACGGAACTAAATCAACGCTGCCGAACATGAAGAATAGGAACACACAAAAAAATCGTAGGTCCACATAGAAAACGCTTTAAAATGTGTTAGGTTGGTTAACTGTTTCGGTTTCCATATTGCTCCCCTCTTAAAAGAAGCTACGACCAAAACTTCAACACGGAAAAATCCAAAGTGATGGTAGTCCGGAATGGAAGAGGAAGGATGGTAAGAAATGAAAGGTGGACACTCGGTAACATTGAACTGGAATCGACAAAAATGTACAAGTTGAGTGATTTATGAGTGATTTTAGCCCCAAATATGTCCTTTAAAAAGCACATTGAAATTAAATTTGGAGAGTCCAAAAGAGCATTAAATAGCACATGGAAAGCTCTCATGGGAAAGAAAAGTGTGAACGCTAGTACAAAGTATAAAATGTTCCAAGCAACTTCCTGATTGGAAGTCTGGGGATGGGAGGCGCATGAAAATGTGGATAAACTGCAACGGTTTTTTGTACAAAAAATATTCTTTCTCGCAATTAATACGCCAACTTATGCCATTCATTTGGAGACAGGACTACCGGAATTGTTTGAATACACGATGCAGACCCACTTTAACTATGTTAATAAAATAATGACGTTTCCAGATGGGAACGTCCCGAAGTAGTAACTGCCTTGAAAGAGTCGACTTCGCAATTTTTCCAAAAATGGCAGAAACTTGCTACGAAACACAGGGTAAACCTAGCCGTTTCCCATCCCTCCACTTGGAAGGACGTTAAGTAGAAACTGCTGGCGGCTATTCGCAACAAAAAACGTGAGGCGTACGTTCAAAACTCGGAAAACGTACAAGATTCTTGACTTTAAGCTAGGAGACGATACGTATACCATATCTTATATTTTCAGAGCTGCAACTGAAATACTGTCCCTTAACTACATGCCATATGGTTCAGATAGACGCGAGGCTAATGAGCTGTGCAGACTCTGTAATAAGAATGCGAGAGAGAATGTTGCACACTTCATAACCCAAACCTGAAGCAGACTCTAAGTCTATCTGCTGGGAAAGGCAATGCACATGATGGATGAGTTGAAGGCGGTGCTGAATGGGCAATCCTGGAGTCGGTTGGGGAAATCTTTGCTGGATGCTTTTAAGTATAGAGCAAATATCTAATTGAGCCATAAGCTAAGTTAAGTTAAATAACAGTTTTAGGAGCCTGGGACGACCACCTTATTAGTGAAAGATCTGTTATTTCGCGACGAGTGGGAAAGGCAGTTGGTGTAACTCTGAAGGGTGGAACTTCCTAAAGCTCAATAGTACACTGTACAAGTTATCGCTTAAGGCTGACAGCAATAATGCCATGCCCAATTATGCAAATTGTTCTTATTTTAAATAAGGAACTACTACTACCTAAGACCAAAAGTGATGGAAACTAGTATGTAAAAATGTCATCCCCCTTACTTCCACAATCAAATGTCTCAATTGATTTTCCATTATTTCCTATTCCCTTTACCAAAACCTTGCTTAATAGTGTTACTGTCAACGAATGGGAGGGAAGTACAAAAAAAAAAAACTGCTGCATAATGTTTATTTGCTGTAGCAATGGATATTTATGTGTGCCTGTTTAAGGTATTAAAAAACTTTTGCTCAAGAAATCACTTTCAGGCACAAAAAAGGGTTACGAAAAGGACCCTTCGCTGGGGCTGGGCCGCCTGCTGTGTATAAATCTGCGTGGCAAATGCAACTTAATTAAATTTCGAAATTCTTTGCCTAAGAATTATGATGCAAAATGTTTTTTGCTGTTAATTACAAAATTGTAAAAGTTCAAATTGCAATTTGTATTCATTTGTAAGCGACCATTAAATTTGTAAACCGCCGACGACGGTCGCCGCTGGCAGAATTATAAATTAATGCGGGCGGGCTGGCTGTCTGTCAGGGCGAACACCTCAGCTCAGTCACCCACATAATTTAAATGCATTTCCTTCTGCGCATTAATTTCCTAAGCTTTTTTTTTTTTTTGCATACGAAAATCCGGCACAAAACTGCGTTGAATGTAATCCCATGAGCTTTAAAGTCACGTGTGTGCGTTGCCGCAGGCATTTTTTTTTTTTTTTGGATGGGGGATGAGTTGAGTGGGGGGCGGAACAAAAAAGCGACGCCTGCGTGGTGTGTTGTATTTGCATGTAATAAATGTATTTGTTTATCCCATTCTAATTTTCACTGCATGTGGAAAATATTTCACTCCTCTATTTGTTGGTGTTGTTGGTGTTTTTGCGTCCGCTTTGTGTGAAGTTTTTGTAATATAAATTGTCCTGCGGCTGGTTAAAGTAAAGCCAGACACTGGCCTTCCATTTTTTGTGCAGTTCAACCAAAATTTTTGTGGATATTTTGGGAAAGGACTTTCAGACTTTAATGCAACAAATATTTAATTGAGAAGAACCCGTTAAATCAAACGGTCCTGTGGCGCAATGGATAACGCGTCTGACTACGGATCAGAAGATTCCAGGTTCGACTCCTGGCAGGATCGATTAAGGAATAATTTTTTTGGAAATGTTTTTAGTATGCTTATATGATTCTCTAATGAACCAACTCAGCAGCTTTCTTAAACCATTTTTTAACAAAAAAATTTTAAAAAAATTCTTTCGCCCAACGTGGGGCTCGAACCCACGACCCTGAGATTAAGAGTCTCATGCTCTACCGACTGAGCTAGCCGGGCAGTTGATATCAGTTGAACTAATCGCTTACATGCGTTAATTCAGTTTTAAATTAGATTCTATATTAGATTCTTTAATATAAATATAGAAAATTAAAAAAAAAAAAATTTTTTATATACCAAAAACAATTGGAACAAGTAAGAAAGTCGGTCCAGCCCTACTGTAATATGCTCTTTACCTGGATTAGCAGCTTAAAGCAGCGCTTTAGAACCATAGATGGAGCCACTACTTGCATTGAACAATGAGTAATTTTCAAAACTGACCAATAGATGACGCTACTTTTGCCAGGGCGGAGGATGAAACTTTCTTTTGGTCATAACTTGAGTATAATTCAACCGATCGTTATCATTTCTTCGGTAAATCGACAAATAATATTGATTACTAACCATCTCTAGAAGAAAAGAAACTTCATCGTTTCTTCCAAATTGCGGGTTACAAACAAAGTTCCTAAACAAAAAGATAATGAAGAGTTATGCTACGAAAAGTATATAATTTAGTAGATTCGGTTTATAATCCTGCTCGAGGGACCCAAAACAAACGGAGTTTACACACTTTATGGTTGGAAAGTGTTCAATCCGATTCGTAGAACCTAAAACTAACGCATTTTGCAAAATCTTAGGTTCGCAAATTATGTGATTTAGGTTGTTCGGTTTATATTCCTTAATGAGAAACCCGAAATAAACCAAATCCGCAGAATTCGGGTTTGAAAAGTATATCATTTAGAAGGTTCGGTTCGTAATCCGGCTCGAGGGATCCGTAAAAAACGTATTTAGCTGATCTCAGGGTATAAGGGGAACCAAACGAACCGAATCTGCAGAGTTTTAGAAGGTTTGTTTAATTGTGCGGTACGGGAGTTCCTAAACAAAGAGATTAAGTAGAGTTGTGCTTCGGAAAGTATATTATATGGCAGATTCGCCTAATAATCCGGCTCTAGGGACCCATTACAAACAAATTTTTGCAGACTTCAGGGTTGGAAAGTATACCATAAGGTTCGAAGATATTAAAACTAAGGCATACTGAAAAATTTAAGTTCGGAAGGTATTTTGTTTAGGTTGTTCGGTTTATATTCCTTAATGAGAACCCCAAAACGAACCAAATCCGCAGAATTCGGCTTTGGAAAGTATATAATTTAGAAAGTTCGTCTCATAATCCGGCTCGAAGGACCCAAAACAAATGTATGAAATGAAAGAAACCGATTTTGCAGAATTGGAGTTTGAAATGAATTTCATTTAGAAGATTCGATTAATGGTCCGATACGAGGGCTGCTTAAAGAAGAGACTATGCAGAGTTGTGGCGCAGAAAGTATAGATTTAGGAGTTTTGGTTCTTAGTCCGGGTCGAGGGATCTAAAAAAAAACGGATTTGGCAGACTTCTTGTTTGGAAAGTATATAATTCGGATCGAAGAACCGCAGGTGGGCAAAAATTGAAAATAAACTTGAACTGCCTGCAAGTATAAGAAGTATATGTCCCATATATGTCAAACCTCTAACTCTTACCATCTTTGAGATCTGTGCATTCATACAGACGGACAGACAGACAGACGGACATGGTTGATCAAGATATATATATACTTTATAGGGTCGAAAATGATACTATCTCCCTGTTAGTTACTTAAGCACCAACTTAATATACTCTGACTGTACCAAAGGTACAGAGTATAAAAAGAAACTATGCACCAACGGGGACTTTATCGCACAACCTCAACGTTTTCTAAGCGAATATCTTGCCAATAGGCTACAGGCCTTGTCGCTGGCTGAGCGGCAAAGTGTCAACTGCTTACATTCTTAATTATGATTTGGATGACCGGACTTGCTTATGGCTGATAGTCGAGTGAGCTAAGCTGCAGTCGTCCGTGTGTGTTTTCTAGTCCGAGATCAAGTCCCAGTAAAGTAAGTAAGAAATAATTTTATATATTATATATCAAAATCAATCACAGTTTAGAAAAAAGTAGTTGGTGGTGGTCGATCGGTCGTGTGTGTCCTCTACTCAACCCTTTAAAAGTTGATCCCGGTCGGGATTGAAATGCGCCATTCCGGGATGAACCCATTTTTAGTACCCTATCGGCATGAGTTAGTTCCGGAATGGAATGCATTTTTTTTCAGTGTAACAGCATAATGAAAATGAATGGGCTATAATATCGATTATATCTTCACATCTCCACCAGGGAACGGCTTCGTATTATTGCAAATCGTTCATACATTTATCAAGAACCGAATAAACTAGCTTTGCGCTTAGCTGAACAAATTTGCATACACACACATGTTCAGAGCTGATTCTTATGCAATCAAACCATTCAAACCTTCTTGGCGCCCTGATGATAATCATGTTCGCCTTCATTTCAAGCAATTCGGGTGTTTGTTCGTTCGCCTTAATAACTGTTGAGCGAGAACTACCTCATATGAGTTTTGGCAGAGATGAAAAAGGGAGAAAAAGCTGGCTTCAAATGGAAAGAGCAGACAAATTTGCTTGAGTTGGTGAGGACAAAAACCGATTTACATACTTGCAAACATGTTCAATCAGCCGACTCTAGCTCAACCGATTTGTTCGCTGATGAAATTTACCCAAACATGTTTGATCAGCCGACTCACATTCAACCGCTCGATGCGTTTGCCGGTATGACGTTTAGTTATGTTGATTGATTAAACCTGAGTGCCAATATTTGTGTATGTTGCAATCAAGAATATTCTGATTTTTTCCATTCTCTAATCCCCACCCACAACTCTCCATTACTATTTCCATAAGAGTCTTCACCACTTGCTTGGCCCCATCTAAACACACCATAATAATCTCTTCCCCGTTACTAAAAACCCCATGGATACCTTTATTCCTTCCCCATTTGGACTTCACCTGCCTTTTATGTAACATTTTTGTGCCAAAGTAGTGTCGTCCTCACCACCATTAACCATTTGCCAACCCAAATATGTATGTAATGCACTTTAAAGTGCAATCACTCTCCCTTTCCTCCTCCACCGCCCAAAACCAAACCCCTTCATCAACTAATCTGCCTACGTGCCTGGCACACCACATCGTTACAAAATATATAGAAAAACTATTAAAAAAAAAACCTTGAGCGTGCACTCGAAATTAAATTGTTATCAGATCGATCAAAGCCGCAGCATCATTATCTCTGCATTAGTCGTGGCCAGGAAAAAAGTGCACAGAGTAGAAAAAAAAGACTGACGAGTGGAAAACTCGCTTGATAAGCGATTTAAAATGCAATTCGTTGAGTGGGTTTCTGGGAAGGCGCGTTCCCTACCCACAGACACAGTCGGTGGGGTGTTGAGTGGTTTTCATGCCCGGCGCCTGGACGCAGCAATAACTTCTAATTAATACACGAAAGGCATAACGAAAGCTAATTATGAAACTAATGAGCTTGTTGGCCATGCAAGGGTAGAGAAGGAGTAGGAGAAGCAGCGGAGCTTCAAGTGTTAACGACGCTGTGCTTAACAAGCAGAGCGCCGCCGCTCCAGGTGCGAAATACCGCGAAAGAGTGAATGCGAATGGGAACACCCATACACATCCATACACACATACATATTTCATTTCAATTTCCTTTTTGGCCGGCGCGTCTTTTTAGCATACTTGATTATGGCCTTTGGTCGACAACCGCAGCAGCAGCAGCAGCACCAGCATAAAGCAAGGGGCTGGGCACTGGACGTCGCCGGCCATCAGTCACTTATGTGCACGGCACGTCACTCAAAGCAGGCGCAGCACAGAGATACACACCTACCTCCAACTAAATAACAGAGCGGGACGACTCCGCGCTGGACGAGGGAAGACGCGACGAATACGACTTTGTTGCTCGTCCGGTCCGCCGCCGTGGCTACTGTCATTATCTTGTTAACTCGTTGTTACGTCAGCCGGCCAGTGAGTCTGCTCTTGAGCTTGTATATACTTAGGTGGCATAAGTACAAAATACATACAGGCGAGATCATTTAAGTGGAAACAATAGGATAATGATTCAAATATTTTATTGATGGCAGTTAAAAACGATACTGGAATATTTAACCTTTGCCTATTTATAAGAAAATTTATAATTTTTTTTAGAAAAGATTTTGGAAAAAGTTACTTATCATCTAGAAAAAGATGAAGCTTTTGCTCAAAAACAAAAGTTAAAATAAATGTTTTCAATTTCAAAGAATCAAAGTATTAAGAAGAAAGTGCCCGATTAGTCGCATAACTATGAAAACTGACTAAGAATTCGGAACAGGGCCGCTTACTTAGCTTTATTCTAAACTAAAGCACATTTGGGCAAATCAAGGCCTACGAAAATAAAGAACAAAATTGCTGACAGAGTTTTCAACTCCACTCAACCGATGGCAAGAAGAGGCACAGCCTACTGATGAGTGCAACGGGAAACAGTACTGTGTTCCATTTTGCATCATCATCACATTCCATTCGATCCTCAAAAACAGCGGTGATCCCATTGCTTGGAGCTTTCTTTTTCGGCTACTGGCGACACTAAGACGTATTAGAAACTTCATCGTTTCGAGGCGCCGATTCGCACAATTTCAATTGTCTCGCTTCGAAGTGTGTTTCAACAACAAAGTCCATGCGAAGAGGTGCGCAGCGCCTTCTATTCGCACAAGCATAGGGCGTAACAGGTGCTCTGTGCGTGATCGAGGTTTGGTTGAAGCAGATGCAGACGTCTGCAAAAACAAAATTACGACTCGAGCCTAGCTGATAAAGGTTGTATTTTCTGTTCGTGCAAATTTCGTGCCCACTGCTGATTTAAAATGTGCTCAGTGTGCTAAGCCTATAACTTTATTCTGATAGGTATCATGACCATACCTAGTAGTCGCAATTGTCTTGGTACACATATTGAACACACTCGTTCTCGAGAACCATTGAACGCATCCACTTCAACTTTACGGCTATGTAACAAGTGACATTTATGCTATATTACTGTATCAAAAGTTTTTGGCGTCAGTTGTTTGCAATCATGGAATGGGGCTCGCTTGAAAATCGTGTTGTCGTTATTGGCCTGCTTAAATGCGGCTACAAAAATGTGAATTGTGTCAGATGTTATGGCCACTGGAAATCACTCGAAACTTTGTGTATCGTACCGTGAAGATATTTGAGGATACTGATGGAATAAAAGACCGCGCGAAATCCGGCAGTCCGCGCTCTGTGCGAACGCCACAAGCCATTGAAGCTGTGAAAGATCGAATTTGTCTAAATCCAAATCTGCACAAGCAGAAAATCAAATCTCCTGAGATGACAAGGACAGTATGTCGCGCATCATACAACGTGACTTGGGACTCAGTGCATACAAGAAACACACCGGCCACCTGCTCACAACTGCATTGAAACAAAATCGCAAGACAAAATAGAATGCATTGCGTCGCCAGTGCGCGAACAATGCCCGCAGACGAATTCTGTTTACTGAGAACAAATTTTCACCATAGAGGAATCGTTTAACAAACAGAACGATAGAATGTATGCAGTGTCATCAAAACATGTGTTCGTACTCATTCCGAGAGTTCAGAAAGGTCACCCCATTCGGCTTATGTGATGCTTTTGGTGGAGAGTCACCAAGCTCCATTTTTGTGAAAAAGGAGTCAAAACTTCAGCGAAAGTGTATCAATCCGAAGTTTTGGAAAAGGTTGTGAGGCCTCTCAGCACGACATTATTTGCAAACAAGCCGTGGACCTTTCAACAAGACTCCACTCCAGCCCACAAGCCAAAAACGACTCAAACATGGGCATGTACCGAACTTCATTTCTTTGGATGATTTGCCTGCTGGTAGCCCAGACCTGAATCCATTGGACTACAAACTGTGGTGCGTTCTTGAGGCTATGACTTGCTCTTCTCGACACCCAAATATAAGCTTGTCAAAAAAGTCTTGCGGTATTTTTATTGAATTTTCAATTGTTCATAAAATTGGTTATAATAATGCGATTTAAGTCAAATATGCGCCGTTTTGTTCGATGACGAGTTCCCAACGAGATGCCAACTTCATAATGCCCCTCTTATAGAAGCTCGCTTCCCTATTGGCAAAAAACTCGGAGAGCCAATTTTCACAGGACTCTCTTGTGGCCAACTTCCGACTACCAAGCTCGTTCGCCATGTACAGAAGTAGGTGGTAATCACTTGGTGCGAGATCTGGACTATACGGTGGATGCAAAAGAACCTCGCATCCGAGCTCCCGGAGCTTCTGGCGCGTCACCAAAGATGTGTGCCTCTGTTGATCAAAGATGGCCTCTTCTGCATGAGTGCTGCATTCAAGCGGTCCAGTTGTCGGCAGTACAGGTCCGAATTGAGCGTTTGGCCATAGGGGAGCAGCTCATAGTGGATGATTCTCTGCCAATCCCACCAAACACACAGAAGAACCTTCCTGGCCGTCAATCCAGGCTTGGCCACCGTCTGGGCAGCTTCACCGCTTTTCGACCACGACCGTTTGCGCTTCACGTTGTCGTAAGTGACCCACTTTTCATCGCCAGTCACCATCCGCTTCAAAAACGGGTCGATTTTGTTGCGATTCAGAAGCGATTCGCATGCATCCATACGGGCAAAAATGTTTCTTTGCGTCAAGTCGTGTGGCACCCATACATCGAGCTTCTTTTTGAATCCAAGCTTCTTCAAATGGTTTATAACGGTTTTATGACTCATGCCCGGCTCTTGGCCGATGCTACGGCTGCTACTATGCCGGTCTCTTTCGATCAATTCAGCGATTTCATCGCAATTTTCGACGACAGGCTTTCCGGACCGTGGCGCATCTTCGATCACCTCTGCACCAGAACGAAAACGTTGAAACCATCGTTGTGCGGTGGAAATGGAATCTGTATCGGGTCCATAAACTGCACAAATTTTATTGGCAGCATGAGATGCATTTTTGCCTTTATCGTAGTAGTACTGTAAAATATGCCGTATGTTCTCTTTATTTTGCTCCATGTTTGCGACGCTATAACTCACGAACGACTAAAACCAAACAACAATAAATCAAACACGTGTTAGCGCGTGAAAAGAGCTTTCCAAAAAGCTCTAGCGTGAACCGATGCGACGAATACAACTAGAACTACGCGCTTGCAAAGACAAGCTTGCGGAAATACCGCAAGACTTTTTTGTCTTATATTTTGTCTTATTTTATATTAAGTCTTTGAAGCGCTCCCTTGTACGAGCAGTGGACAATTTCTCAATGCATGAGATGCGCACTGCGATCGATGACAAGGCTTCCATTTCGAATAAGTTGTTCTACGATTTGTAGCCATTGAGTGAACGAATAAAAAGAAAAAATGAAAAGAAGAAAAAAGTTTTGAAAATATTCATTCGTTTTCATTTTAACCAAAAAACCGTGTGCAATACATTTTTGATCAGCATCAACAACCGAGTCTATATAGCCATGTCCGTCTGTCTGTATCTCAGAGACTAGAAGAGCTAGAGCAACCAAATTTGAAATGTAGACTCCCAGCTCAAGTTTCTTTCAAATTTTTGGCAAAACCACTCCCGCCCCCAAGTTTAGGGAAGAATCAGCTGAGTGAATGAAGGGAGATAGTGGTTTGTAATACTGCCAACTCTACAGCTGACAAAACAGTGTTACCGTTTAATAGTTGGTGCATTTTTTTTTGAAAATTTAGCAGATGTGAGTAACTGCAAAATTTTGTGAATTTTTAACAGGAAACAAACAATTTCCGATTTCGAGTCCAAATTTGGACCAAAAACCGGTTTAAAGTCACAAAAGTTTAGCAAAAGTGAAAATTGGAGCATGTCTTATAGAAATAGTCCCTTTATTTCGATTTGGTTAATGCTTAGGTGGTTGGGAATCCAAAAGATTCGCCAGTTTTTCGGGGTGCTCAAATCAAAACTTTAAAAGGCCTGATATGATGATTATGGGTGAGCCACTGAACTGTTACAAAACCATGTTGTGAGCCGAATTATCCAATATCACTTAAGTGAACCAGTGCTTATACCCTGATTAGGAGTGTTCCAGTTTTAAAGTATATTTAAAATAATTTTTGCATATATTTTAAATATTTCAACAAATTCAATATAATTTCATTTTACAATACTTAACCCTACCTCATAATGTAGTTTTTCTTCTTTATCAACTCAGTTTTGTTAAACAAGTTTTATGTAATTTAAAGTACGTCTTCTCTTGGCTGATCCTATTCAACTGATCGTCATTGTGTTATGCCCTGGACTCATATTAGTGGTCACTTACAGCGTTCGCGTTTGTATCTTGCTTAAATTCATCTGCCCATGCTCATGCCCTTGCCCCGATGTGTAATAATAATATACACACAGGTGTCCCAGGCTCTTTTGGCCGATGGGCTTTGCCAGTTTCGTACTTCATCAATAAGCTGCAGAGGCGCGATGTGGATGAGGGTGAGGGCGAGGGCGAGGGCAATGGTGCTGCATGTAGCACATGTAGCGGCGATTACGCGTAATAATCATCATAATCAAAAGTCGCAACACGAAATGAGTTTCGAGTTGTTTTAGCTGTTGCTGGCTAAGAGAGAGAGAGAGAGAGGGAGATGGAGTGTAACCAGTTAGGGATTGTTACGGACTGCAGAGTAGTGCTCCATATAGAATTGATTAATATTGGCATTGGGCAAAGGACGTACACACACACACACACGGAAAGTTTGGGTTGTGTGCTGATTAAAAGATGATGGAATTACGGTGGCGGTGTTTAGGCCGCAAGAGTGTACGCCAGAGCCCCACAGTTATTCACTCCGCCCCTGCGCGACCCAACAAAATTTGATGGAATCATTCAGCAGCGGCTCAATAGATTCAACATTGACGCAGGCCTCAAACGACTTGGCTGTTGAAGTTCAACGCTTGCGTGGATAATAACAAAAAAAGAAAAAGTTTGTTTATCATAAAAGGGAAGCTGGAATGTAAAGGTTTTTGATTGGCTTAAGAATTTCAGGTACTTCTTTAAGTGTCCATATAATTATTCCATTGCATCTTTATACAATTAATCAATCCATTCTCATGCCAACTATCGCTCATCCCGTAACGTCTTTGGCAAGTTTTCTTCGTTAGCCATTTTAAGTGACTTTTTTATGAGACACTTCATAACCCAGCAGGTACGAACATAATCTATCCTTGGCCAGTCATAGCCATAACATTAACCATCACCTACCACCACCTAGAGTAGGGACTGCCCCACAAAAGCAGCAAGAGACGTGTTCCGTGTCCATGTGCGATGTATATCGCTTGGGATATTATGAGCCAGAACTGGCCAACCACAACTCTATAAACACAAAAAATAATAATTAACTGACCATCAAATCAACAGCACGTACTCACTACGTGAGCATAATTTTTCTCTCCTTCACACACCTTGATTACTGATTTCGATATGTTCGCTCTTCGTGCTGGCTACGTGCGAAAATGAAAACTAAAAGTTGACCCAGCAGAAACTAATGCCAAAGTCAAATCCCTGTATTCGGCATAAGTATTACCACCTCCCGCACTTCCCGCATAATTAATATGGCGAAGATTCACTGGACAGGACACAGGCTGTCATTGCATTACAGGGCTCTTGACATTTGCATTTGATTTACGCACAGGCAATCCCTCAGTACTTCTCAGTCTGGAGGCAAAGTCAAGCCATAAAACTTGGCTCAAGTGCAAATGCGTTCAAATCTGCACTTAGACACAAGTCTCCGCACATCCCCTTGGTGTGAGTGTGAGAGTGTGTATTACTATAATTAAATTGAAAATTACTGCCAAGCAATTGCAATTGTCCACACGACTGGACAAGGCCAGCGCCTGGGTTACAATGTTAATAATAGGTTTGTGTGTGGCCCTAATCATTGTCTGTGCATCTGTCTATGTCTCCGTCTATTTCTCCGTGTATGGCGAAATGTTTCGGGGGTTGGCAGTGCCACGCATAAGTTATAAATTATGCATCTATGCATAATTTACAGCTGGTAAGGTCAGACAGTTGCATTTGCCAGTTCAATTGCAGACCCCCTTCGAAGGGGTGTAACTTGTATAAGTGCCTGACTTGACATGTAAGGGCGGATAATGCAACGACTCTGGAGACGCGAAATCGTTAAAGTAATAATGCACTGATAACATGTTATCGATAAATTAATCCATTTTTATATAGAGATGCCTAAAATCAGTTTTAAGCAGAGTTTAAGCTGCTGTAGTCGAAGTAGCAAAAGTCCCAGCATTTTAATTATTTACAGCTTCGACTTTTTTCAACTGATCAATATGAATTCTTAATTCTGCTTTTGGGAAAAACAAAAGCAGCAGTGGAATGCAGCAGCACAAATCGATTATTGAGTAAAAGCGAACAGCAGCAGCAGTCGTCGCTTCAACATTTCTGTTATTGTTCAGTGGCGTAAGTCGAAGCAGCTTTTGCAAGTCGACGGCAGCGCTGTTGCCACGAAATTTTCTCGGAAATTTAACGCAACGTAACGAAAACATTAGTTTTTGTTTCAGCGCGCTGTTGTTGTTACCTTCAATCGAGCCGAGACGAGTAAGCGTAAATATTTTGTTGTGTGTGTGTTGAGAGAAAGACCGCGCCGGGCAAGAGATGTGAGAGACTTCTGTCGCGCAATGTCTCCTGCTGCTGTCAGCTTCTGAAAGCGAACACATGCTGCTGCTTCGACTTACTTCACTGAACAAAAGCTGCTGTTCGCTTTTTCTCAATAATCGTTTTCTGCTGTTGTTTATACTGCGGCTTCTGTTTCTCTCAAAAGCAGACAAAATAAAACTTAATGCAGTTTTTATACTCTGTACCAAAGGTACATAGAGTATATTTAGTTTGTGCAAAAGTATGTAACAGCCAGAAGGAATCATCTCCGATCCTATAAAGTATATATATTCTTGATCAGCATCAACAGCCTAGTCAATATAGCCATGTCCGTCTGTATGAACTCACAGATCTCAGAGATGGTAAGAGTTAGAGGTTTGACATATTTGGGACAAATACTTCCTATACCTGCAGGCAGTATTACTTATCGATTTGCCAAAGAAATGATAAAGATCGGATGAACGATAGTCGAGATATAAGGAAAACAAACAATTGTGATGGGCAGCACTTCACACATTTTATGGTTTTTTCGCCACGTTGTGAGGCCTCTAACTTGATCAGATAAATACAAACTTTGGTGGTACTGAGTATGTTACAGTCGGACTTGACCGACTTTCTTTCTCTTTTAAAAACTGGTTTCAAGCAGGGTTTGGAATTGCTCATGAGCGAGCCACGTGCTCTGTCTTTTTTTGGCTCTCGCTCAGAGCCGAGAGCATCGGATTGAGAGTCGGAGCCTCAGCTCTAAGCTGAGAGCCACAATTCGGGAGCCGGGAGCCAGCAGTCTGTTATGAGCCACAGCTCTCGGTTCTAAGCTGAGAGCTGTGGCCTATGAGCCGATAGCGGGTTAATGGCTTGCTGCTCTCGAGATCCGCCAAGAGCAGCAATTGATGAGCTGCGAGCCGTTTGCTGCTACCGACTCTCGACCTGCGGCTCTTAGCTCAGAGCCAAAAGTTGAGTGCCATGAGCTGAGAGCAAGAGCTTACTATTGAAAGTTGCGAGCACAAGGCGATTTCGAACCTTGGTTTTTCAATGCAAACAGCACAGGAAGGAACCGTTTTCCTTACTTTTCCAACTCTTTTGACTAGTTCTTGTTAAACCAGCTGAAAAGCTCTGATCTGCTAGCAAAAATCACTTACCCTAATCAATGTGTTCTTGTCAAGGATCAGAATTTATGAAAATGGTAGCTTTACGTGGTTGCATTTTATTGTTGTGGTGGGGCATGAGCGGAGAGCATCAGTCCGAGAGTTTGGTAGACTGAGGCACAAAACACTCACAAATAACGCTTTGGCAGTCCGTTTTCGTATAAGGAGATGAGACTTTAAGACTTTTGAAACAGAACTGAAAGTGTTTTTTGGTTTTCCTCTATGCATTGTGTAGCAAAAAAGCTGTTTTATTTTGCACATGAGCTGAAAGTGTTGATAGTTTTTTTGCGATCTTTGCATGTTAGAGATGTTTATTGAGATAAAGGAATGTCATGTTAACAGACTCAGAGGATAAATCCTTTGTAATCAATAGCGTTTAATACAGTTTCCCGATTACCTAGAAATTGACTCTTTCTTTGGTCTCTGTTGGATTTCAGTTTCTTATTACACTACAAAACAGTGCAAAGAGCCATCCAAATACTTTTTTTTGGATGATCAAAGGATCGAATGACTCCGTAAATTGAACACAAATGGGTTCACATCAAGTCAAATAATTACACGCCATAATCTGTGGATTAAAATGTCTTAATTAATGGATTTTCTTAAATATTCCCGTTCGACTGTGTTTAAATTAAGCTGTATAAGTTTTTATAGTTTTTACCATTAAATGTTTCCACTTAAATTTTGATCCCCTTGTCAATTCCTTGAATTCGTTTATTCGAGCACCACTTTTAAATTCCATTACTAAGTAAATTTCCTGGTGTAATTAATGAATTGTGTGTCCCTCCTTTCCATAGGCAGCCTGCTGCTTCCTCTCCCTCTCCTTTTCGCATAGTTCTAAATACATTTGTCTAACTTTTTTTCTTTTTTTTTTTTTTTCTTTTTTTGCAACCAACTGGGCATCCACTTTAACAGTCAACCACATCGACAGTAGTTCATTGTACCATGCATGAATCGGTACGTTTTCTCCGCTTCACACCGTTTTTACCCACACCTGCAGCACTTCAGAACTTGTTTTTTGCATCAGTTTCAACCGCATCATTTTGATGTATTTTGTGGTTTGGTTGTTTAGCAGCGTAGTTTTTAGTGTATCATCATCACGAGCTTACACGCACGAGCTGCGTTGGGTATTTTTGCATACAAATATACGTAACACACAGGATGATGGGTAACCCAAAGAGCCGACAACTAAGCGAATGTATTGTTGTTCCTGTTGTTGTTGCTGTTGTTGTTGTTGTTGCCCCGGTAGAAATTATCATGCATGTGTTTGTCTTATTGCATTTTATTCAAATTTCCCTACCGGTGCGGTTTTTACGTTTATATCGTCGGCATCGATTTGCAATTCGCAATCGCAATCAGCCTCAGAGACCAAGAGACCCAAGCCGCAGGAACTGTAGATACGAATAAATATGTAGATTCGTGCGAGTATATCGCTCGCTTTGGTATGTATGTTTGTTTGTGTGTATGTATGGTGATGACAGACCAACAGACAATCAGATACTAGATAGATTCTCCACAGAGGCGGGTCTCAACAGAATTGTTTGTTGTGCCAATTTTCAACAGCTGATAGATGGAATATTTATGTTTTGTTTTGTTTTTGCTGTATTATTGCAAATGTACCTACTTATTTTAGTTTATGCTTGAGCTGTAAGGGTATCATTAAGAGATTGATGGGATATCAGGGGTGATTTGGTTGAAAATTAAATATGAGAATGAGAAAGACTTACAGAAGAGAGAGAGAGACAGTTGTATTTATGTTTAACTTGTGTGGAGCTTACAAGCAGCAGTCTAGTGATCAGTTTACAACACTTTGAGCTAATCTTGCGGATTGGGCGATAATGTAATTTTTGCTTTTCGATGCTTCAAAATTAGTATAATTATCCAGGAACCGGTTAGGTTCGGTGTTTTTGAGTCCATGTAACCGACCTTCTTAATCGAATACATGCTAAAACTGAACTCGGAGCGGACTTCTTCTGTTTGTCAAAAGGTTCGGTTCAGAACATTATTTTTGCTTGGAAAAAATCATTGTTTAGTACTGGATAGGAATGGTGCATTAAGATCCGTTTTGGAAAGTATATTCAAACTCAGAATACTATGATTATGAGAAGGGGAATAAAGCAAGAGTCAAGTTGTAGCATTGCAATACAAACTTCTTATATCATGAACGATTACTTATTGGAAGTACTATTCGGAAGGGGATAGCTTTCATAATTGTGGTCCTTTCGACTTAGTTCAAGGGCTGTTGATAGACAAATCAAATATTTCTTCAACAAAAATAAGGCCCTGCTGGCCTTCAATGTATTGTTCGATAGGTTAAGGAACTGGTCCTTGAACCGAAATTACCACTGTACCGAAACTTCTGCAAAGTTTTAGTGTTTTGCAGCCTTGATTGTTATACACTTGCAGTCCACCCACAGCAATCATGTTACCCATTCCTCTATAATTCCGAATTTGTTTTCTAAAATCTCTTCAGACGGTTTGTATCACAGCCGTACTGCTTCTAGAATTTTCGACGATTGCCCTGTTCAAAACGTTTTTTGGTCATTGTGCTCTCTTATTAAGCTGAAATCTCACGGTTGTCAAAGAAGAAGAAGGGTCTCCATTTACAGAATCCCTTCTTAAAAGAGATAACAAATTATGTATAGTTCTAGGCTTGGTTACTTTAAGTGTGACCAGGTGCGATTGCCCATTTTTAGTAAAAAACTATTGATTTTTCATTTAGAAAGTGTTACCCCTTCAAAAATGTTTTATTCATTAAGAACGAAGTGAGTAGTGCAATTCGAATAACCCACCCATTCGGTAATTTATTGTCGAGTTAATTCCATTTTTCAGTCGAAATGATTTGTTCAAGTAAACCATACTCAGAGTGACCATACAACAAATTATTCTAAGTACTATAAGATTGTGCTACAAAATGTCAAAATTTTTAATGAAAGTACCTAATCGTACCTGGTCACACTTGAAGAAGGCATTGATAGTATTTTTAAAGGTGGCGCTAGTATAGGTATTTTTTTAATCGATTAATAAGTGCAAAACACATGTAACAGTAAAGCGAGCTAAATTTAAAAGTAACCGATGAAACAGTTTGAAATTCAATATCTTTCTATTAAGAGACAAAGGTATACCAATGTAAAGATACAGATAAACAATAGAGGAAAGCGAACTTCGGCTCGACTGAAGTTTATATACCCTTGCAGCTTGTATAATTTATATAAATTAAGGTTTTAAAAGATTTTCGTCGAAAATTCTTAGCTGAAGTATTTCCCAAACTCAGCAATAGATGGCGTCACTACTTTGAACATTTGCTTGCCAGTTTGTTATATGGCAGCTATATGATATATTCATCAGATTTTGACCAAACTTCCCAAAATTGTATGGGAACTGATAATATTCATAGCTGGAAAGTATAAAGACGCTACCATTGAAAACAAAAAAGTTTTTCTCACTAGAACTACTTTTTCGGCCGATGGTTCCAATGGTAGCTGTAAGGTATGCGAAATAAGTCACCTTACAATCATATAATCCTTGATATAATATATACTAAAGCTGGAAATATATTCACATGTTTTTGTTTTTTCTTTCAACCTAACGAAGTAACAATTCAATTCCAATTCCTAAAAGATTTAATGAAATCATAATACTTTTTATAAAATTAAATTTTTATTTTTCAGAACGAAATAAGTGAACTGATAATTTCAGAATATTCAATTTTAATAAGGTTTAGTCACCGTGATTTTTTTAATACACAATGTCCTCTATTACTGTTAATAACCTTCAAAACATGTCCTAGCATTGAATTTATCAAGTTTCGAATAATTGATGCACCCAATCTACGATTATAGACTTTTTAACTTCTTTTACCTTGTTAACTTGCCTCCCATGCATGTAGACTTTGTTGGAAATTATCTCCCAAAATTTTTCATTGGAATTAAGATCTGGACTTTTTGCGGGCCACATCAAAACCGCTATTTGTTTTTCTTAAGGTACGCAGCACTGTCCTGTTGGAATGTCCAAGAATCTCTGAGATATTCTTGTCCATAATTACAAAAACTTCGTCAAATAGTTCGGCATACCTTTTAGAGTTCATTTTATGTGTTACAAATCATATTGAACTCTTTCCAGCAAAGCCAAAGGCAGCTCACACCATTAGCGAACCTCCTTGAAAATTGCGTGACAATCTTACTTGTTTTGGCGTCCGTATATCCCGATAATATTATAGATACCCATCTTGGCCATCTAAATAAAACTTTTTTCATCAATAGAGATAATACTTTGCCCTAAAACTTATGCATCTCAACAAAGTGCATACGGGCAACTTTGTGCCTAGGAAGTAATTGACATTCGACGGACCTTTTTTCATATGAATCGAATTGATCGTCACGTAAAATTTGCTGCACACGACGCTTCGATACTGGGAGAGCTAGTTCTTGGGAAATATGGCCAGCACTTCGGTTTTCTTTAATTCTTTTCTTTTTATTCTTCTTTTATCACGTTTTCTCAGCAATGGCAGGCGTCCAAAACGAGGTCTTGTTCTGTGATTTTCGGAATCTTTTAAATACTTTTGAATTTTAAAATATCTTCTCGCCATTTCGGAAGCGAATTCCTGTAGAGGCATCCCCATTTCGCGATATGGCGATATTTTAACTCGCTCTTCATTAGAGAGGTATTGGCTTTCAAACATTCCTGCAAAATTGAATTTAATTTTAGATTCAAATCTACAGATTATGAATCAAACATCACTTTTACATTGGCTAAAACTTATAGCGAAAAATCTCCTATAAATTGACGCCTGTATGCACGTGTACGAAGATAAGAACTGATAATGTAAGCTCAATTATTTCGTTCTGTAATGCGAGGCGCATGAGCTTTTTAATAAAAATAACGACACCTTATAGAGTCTTGTGCTCAACATTGTTACTGCAAGCAAGGAAATTGTCTTAGAGGAAACTAAGCAAAAAAAAGAAATTGAAAAATTGATTAGCAAAGCTCTGGCAGCAGATCATAAGATTTATAAGGTGACTTATTTCGCTATAATCATCCGATTTGGATCAAAATTGGCAGAATTGTGTGGTAGCATATAATATTGAACAATAACAAGTTAGGGAGCGATAGCATTAAAAACCAAAAAGGTTTTCCTACTTAGACTTTTTTCAGACCTAACTTTTGTATGGCAGCTATACTATATAGTAGACCGATTTTCATCAAAATTGGTAAAATTATGTAAAAGCATAGAAAACTAATAAATATAAGGTAAGGGGACAAGGAGACAAAAAAGTTTTTGTCACTAAAACTACTTTAAACTACATCTATATGATATAGTCGTCCGATCCGGTCGGTTCCGATAAATGTGCAGCGTCTTTTTACCAAAAGACTTCGTGCAAAGTTTGGTTAAGATAGCTTTAAAACTGACGGAGTAGATCGCAAAGAAACAGACGGACTGACGGAAGGACGGACGAACATGGCTATATCAGCTCGTCATGCTGATCAATATTATATATACTTTATGTGGTCGGAGATGCTTCCTTCTATGCGTTACAAACATCTGAAAAATTTTTAATATTCGCTCTACAGGGTTATAATAACAAGGGTTTCTTACTCGAAGATGATATGATTATTAAGTATTTTCGGTAACTAAAACCATATTATGAATGTCAGGGAAATTTGCAATGTTGATCTACGATTTTAGATATATATTTGTGATGTGTGTGAGCAAAGTTTGTTCGGCAGACTTCACTATGGTGTGCACGATTCCTCTGCTCCTTATTTATTATACCATTCGGTACAGGGCATAAAAATTACGTATCTTATCACCAGGTCTGCAATCGGAATTCCATCTTTTATTTTACTGTCAACCGAACCTTAAACCGAACCCGTTTTGAAATAGTTTTCATGAACAAATTAGTTGCTTTTTTCATTAATATGGTGAAAATCATGGACTGAACCAAGGTTCGAACCAAAACCATTACCCAAGGTAACCTCAAATTCCCGAAGCTTAACCTTAACCATTGGTAAATTTTGGTTCGAACTCGTAAACCGGAGCTACAGAAATACATTTTTTATTAAACAAAATCTCTTTTCTTATCGTAGTTTTTGAAGGTGTTTGATAACATACCTTAAAAAGTTTTTTCCTACATACTTTAGTATTTAAAAGTAGGTCAATTTCGGTAACTCAAATATGTGTTGCCATGTTTCAGCATCTCTTGCATAGTTTTCAAATATTTTCCAACCCTTTCAATGGGTCAATCTATAAATGAAAACTTTATGAAATATTTCCCTTTACCTGCCCGTAAAAAATATGATGGGGTATAATAATGTTTGGACTCCACATTTGATCCTTTCGACCCTTTTTAATTTTGGCCACACACACACACACTCGCAGGTATTTGGCTCCTGAAATTCCTTAACCTCAACCAAACGGTCAGCTACCACATTATTGTGTTGGATATTCCTTGGCTCTCTCGTGTTGGTCACGTGTTTTCTAATGTAATTTTTGTTTGGGAGGAGCTGAGCGCTGGCTCGAAAGAAACAACCTTTTGTCTTTTACTTTATGGCCACATCGGGGTCGACAGCTGTGTTTTGTAACCAATTTGCTACCGTAAAACCCAAAAAGAGTTTTTTTTTTGGGGTAAAGAAAACATATTTTACAGTCATGTAACCAAACACAGAGATACGTGTACTCGAAGTTGGGCATATTTTAAAGTGTTTCATTAGCATTTTGTTATTGGGGGGGGGGTAACAATTTGCACCTGTTCGGGCAAAGGAAAACTAAAAGCAAAAAAAACCAGACAGGCAATTAAATTGGCAAAACAAAGAGAGTTTAGAACCATATACAATAGGCTATCTAAAAATGGGGGCCCATCTGCAACTGCATTGATTTGCCTGGAACTTAATTTGATGACTATCCTGGCCTGGGCATTGACATCTGCGTGTTGGTGACACACACACACACACGCACCAGACGACGCTCAAAATTGCTTATCAAAGTTGCACAATCGAAAAAGAAGCGCATGACGCACCAGCATAACGAGGGAACTGAAACTGGCAGCGAGTGCAAGTCATATGGAGTTGGATGGAGGAGGAGGACATGGAGATGAGTACGTGGCGTAGACAATCAGTCGGTAATGTGTGCAAAACAAATCAAGCAACAGGGCCGAGATATAATCAAAGATGGCAACGGCAACCCAACCCAAGCTCAGGGATGGCAAGCCAAACTTTTGACTTTCCATGGAATTCAATTGCTTAAGTATCACATATCTGGTTCACTCAGCCCTACACTGTGAGAAAATTGTTGTTCATTTAATCAATTGAAGTTAAAATTAGCTTAGAGCAAAATAATTTATCAAAAAACCACAATAAAGAGATGAATGCAAGCATAATTGAGCTCCCTTTTGGCTCAGTTTTTTATACTCTATACCGAAGGTACCTTCTGGAGTTGTCTAGTAATCAATATTGTTTATCGATTTGCTGAAGGAATGGTAAAGATCGGATGAACAGGCCACAGCATTCCATTCAACAAAGACCATCTTAGAGAGAGAGAGAGTGAGCAAATTCAAACGGCGGCCTGAACTCATACAGAGTATATTATAGTCGACTTTCTCACTTGCTTCTCTCTGTGTATTTCAAACTCAAGTTCTTGTCAACGGGCCATTGCTGTCGCCGCGAGCTTATGCTTGCTGGTGCAGAGCTGCAGGCGGCTGCGTCGTCCTCGTCGTCATCTCCTGCTCACTATTTTTCATTTCATTGCGCCGCTGCACATGGCTGTCAACTGCCAGACCCTGCCAGGTCCAGGCCAGGGGATGCGACGCCCGCTCTTTAGAGCACTCCAGCTGCAGCTTCTTCCTTGGGCCCATCCTCCAGACGGCGACGCGCGCCCGCATATCGATTTCAGCGCATTGTGCCCCTGTTTGCATACAAATATCCTAAGGACATGTAACCCCACCCCTGCCCCTGCCACTGCCATTGCCTGTCACACGTACGCATGTAAATTGTATTTGTGTGTTGAGACATACGCATACTCCCCCCGTGCTTCTTCCGCTCCTTGGGCGCTTCTTGTGCTTGATTTCATTTGCTCGGGCAATTGTCTTCGCCGGCGTCTGCTTCGACTTTATTTTTGCCAAAAGTTCCACAAATTCAAATTCCTTGCTCTTTCTGCAACTTGTCAGGCAACCGCTTTTTTTTTTCGTGGAAAGGACTCTGTGCGTGCCTCTTCCTGCGAAGACTGCGAATTGGCCTGCGTTGCGCTTGGTGCCTGCTGGTGACATTTGATGTTTAATTTCAATAACTCTCTGTGAGTGTGTGTGTGTGTGTGTGTGTGTCATTGACTGGTACTTCTAGCACTCCCAATTTCAATTATAGCTGTCCAAAATATAGAAAATTGCCTGGCGGGTGTCGCTGAAAATTACACAAATTTCATTTCCAAATCGTTGACAAGTGCATTTTTTTAAGGGAGAAAACAACTTACAGACGTAATGCGACTTGAGAAGGAATTGTTCCGAGAATTGGGTAAAGCTTTTGAAAATTGATTTGAAATGTAAACAATAAAAAAGTGCTTGATTCCAGGTAAAAAATGCTATACTAAATTTGGTTATGTCCCATATGGAATTTAGAACGTTTGGTTCTTAAAATTTGAAACTTGTTTTGTTATATTTTCTTACTATTTACTTACTCACCAACACTGTTAACCCGCTCACGGAAGGGTTCGTCGCTCACGTTAGCCAGCAGCTTTGCGGGGTCACCAACGAAGAGGTGTGAGTAGACTTGAGACTCAGTAAGCTAAGGTAGCGCTGTTTTCGCCACTTTAACTCACTGCATTAACCCAGAAAAAAACGACTGGCAGATTTGTAGTTCGATCAGAATAGAATTTATACCGTTTAGTACTTAAAATTACAAGTATGTTATTTCCTTAAGTTTACTTAAGGGGGAATTCTCCATGTCGAGGCTGTTTCTTGCAACTTTTTTAAAAAAAAACTTATTTGAAAACGCAAAGAGTTTTTCCAATTCTGTTTTTTTTAAGTACGATACATTTTGGAATCAAAAAACGGCAGCAAATGTTATTACAATGTGAACAAACCTTCTTAAATTAAGAACTTTTCGTACTGTAAGAACTTTAAGTAGCAAGCCAAAAATTTTTCGAAAAGCGCGTTCTTAATTCAAGTACAAAAACACTTTGATTGTACTTACGGAAACCGTAATTGAAACTGTAACCTTTAACCCTTTAAAACACTTTTAAGTTTGTAACCGAAAACGTAACCATAGCCGTAAGACTTTTGTTTTCTATAACCGTAACCCTATAACCTTTTTTGTAAGATATCCGGTTATCAGTAAAGAAACAGAAATAAATATTCGGATTAATTTCGATTTTTCCTCTGCTAGTAAACATTTCGATAAACGAACATTTATTTGAAGTAGGTACAAGTCACTGAACGGCCCTTCCGATACAGCTTTGGCTATTCGATCGAGATATAAATCGTCAGTCGAAAGTCCTTTTTCATCTTTATTATCCATGGGTGGAGGTATATTTCCCAATGAAATGGTTTCAGACTTTGAACTTCAGAGTGAGTTATAGCCTACAACAAAATGTTTTTTTTTAATTTGAAGCTGTTTTATAAGAGCTTGATGCTTACCGAAAGTTGTCCACAGTTCTCAAGTAACTTCGTGTTAAAATGTGTTAATTTTTTAGAAATACCTTAAAATAGCTTTAAATACCTCAACCTGAAATCTTTATACTTCTCAGCGGGAGCTAGGAATTGATTTTCGACACATAGTTTCATGGTGAAATTTCTTTAGAATTCTTTGTAGATTCCGATTCAGGCGAACGCATTTTGCGAAAAAAAATCTGACCCGCTCTACTGTATATATCAGTACATTTACTGAATGAATGGGATTACAAATGGGGCCGCTTTTTTCTGCTAGATTTGTCAAAGTGATATTTCATACTAATAACCATAACCGTAATCGAAACCCGAAACAGAATTAGGTTAATAACCGTAACCCGTACCGTAACCGGAAAAAAGCGAACGGCCAAAACAGCAACCCTAACACTAACCGTTATTCGTTTCGATTTTAATCTCTGCCAAATAGACTTAAGCTCGATTTCTCGTCTTCCAGATAAATGTACAATTCACTCTGTTATTACAACCGTAACTCGTAAAGTAAAATAGGGTGTTCTAAAGTCGTGCATATGTATGTAACAGGGTGAAGGAAACATTTCCGATCCTAAAAAGTATTTATATTCTTGATCAGCATCAACTGCAGAGTCGATATAGACATGTCCGTCTGTCTTCCCGTCTGTTCGTTTAAACAAACAGATCTCAGAGATGGCAAGAGATAGAGATTTTGCATGTATGGGACATATACTTCTTAAACTTGCAGGCAGATCAAGTTTATTCTATATATATTCCCCGCTATTTGGAAAAAACTTCATATCTCCCACAGTTTTGCAGATAGATGATTTGTACCTTCTACGCATATTTAGTAATCAGTATTACAGGGTGGTCCATCTAGTGTTAGGAATTTAAACTATTCATAATTTGACTTTAAAAACGTCAAATGTCATTCGGAAAACGACTAATATTAAGAAAAAACTTTGACATTTACGAAATGGGTCGCTATTTGCTTGAAGAAATTTTGGAAATATTAAAAACATATTTCCAAAGTGGTGAGTCCTCGACTCAAACTGTGCGAAATTTGAAAAAAAACATTTAACAAAAAAAATGTTCCGAAAACACAATTTGTGGATCAATTCGTGAAGCGAGTTCGTGAAACGGGAATGTTGGTGGAGAAAACAACCCGTGGACGTACTCGCCCGTTGCGCTCGACCGAAAACATTGCTGCGGTTGCTGAAAATGTGCGTGAACAACCATCGATCTCAACAATTGGACATTTCGCGCACTTCTTTGATGCGAATTTTGCATAAAGACCTTGCCATGAAGCCATACAAAGTTCAATTGGAGCAGCAGCTAAAGCCAATTGACCATCCGAATCGTCTAAAGTTCGCAAATTGAGCGGCAGATCGTTTGGCCAAAGATGGTGAGTATAAACGAAAAATCATCATTTCCGATGAAGCACATTACCATCTCGGTGGTTATGTTAATAAACAAATTTGTCGCATCTATCGCATATCGTCGTCGAGAAGCCAATGCACCCACTACTTGTCACTGTTTGGTGCGGATTTTTGTCTCGAGGCATCATTGGTCCATTTTTCTTTAAAAATTAAGAAGGAGCCACCGTATATTTATCGATCCGCCAAAGAAATGGTGAAGATCGGATGAGCGTAAGTCGAGTTATAAGGAAAACAAACAATTATGATAGGTAGCACTGGCTGAAACGTTGATGGGCAGCACACTTTATGGGTGCTTTGCCACTTCTAACTTAAATTGATCACATATAAACAAACTTTGGGGGCGCAGAGTATATTTTAGTCGGGTTTGATCGACTTTCGTACTTGTTTTTCTAAGTACCTGGAAATCTCTGTCTAGCAATTTATATAACCACCACCCCAATCTATAAAGATTGTGATTGAACAAAAATTATCCTGTGACCAACATCCCAGCGGCGCACAGCTAAATGAGTCGAGCCCACATCATGCATTACAACAGCTCACAAGTATAAAACACTCTCGCTACACTTTGTATACCGAGCTGTCATACGGAGTTTAACGTGTCTTCGATGCTTCGTTTGTCGAAAAGTCGAAATGCGTTCGTTTTTTGGTTTTGTTTATGCATTCTCACATATATACGCATGTGTGTGGTTGATTTTTGACGTGTGATGTAAGCACTTCTCGGCATCAGTGAAAAAATAAACTCATTTTCAATAAATTTAAGTTGATTTGTTTTCATTTTCGTATATTGCAATGTCTTATAAATTGCTTAAATATTTCTTTAATTAATAACTTAACATAATACTGCACAGGGATTAGTGTTCCAATTGCATTACCAGTCTATATACCTTTCACTCCAAAGTACCTTACGTTGTAAAGTATCTGCATTACAACATAGCATACTATGTGTATGGTTTAGTGGGCATCCCATCCACACTGCCCATTACATTTCTTAGATTATTATATGCATTTGTAATGGGTCTCCGAAAAGCGTTCGGCTATCGCCCACTTGTCGATTACAAGTAATGAGGTTATGAAAGCTATCAGTTCACAAAGCGGACTAATGTAAAAGTATACTGGGTTGTAATAGATGCTGTACGGCACACAGTCTTCGAATTGTTTCAGGGGTGCTCGATTACCTAATGTGGAAATCTCTAGAGAGAGAGGACAAAAGTCCTCGGTTGGCTTCAAAGAACTTCAAGAGATTTAATTTTCTTATTTGAAATTTTGCTTAGAAGTTTTGTGTCCAAGCTAATTGTCCATCTGTTCAAAGTGGGTTGCATCTCCCACAAAATAAAATATAGCATTTTCTAGTTATGAGTTAATTTGAAATTTTTCAATTGTGTTTCGAATTTGGAATCGATTTTCGTATAAACGTTAGAATTTTGCAATCAAATTTAATAACGTGGTACAGAAAGTGATAACTATACCTACGGTTACTAGATCAGGTATTTCAAACCCCGAATTGTTTAAGCAGCTGAAACCGATTGCTCAATCCCAAGTGAATTCAATTCGAGAGAAAATAACAATGGAATCTAGTAACAGATTTACTTGTCACTTACATAAAGAGATTTAAAACCAACAGAAGGAGGTTTCAGGGATTTGGTTGGAAGAGATTTCAGTGACACCTCCGATTGTGAAATGTATGCTGTAGGATACAGAAAATTCGAAAATAAATGGTTAAAACTGTTTCCGAAAATTCGCTTATTTTAGACTTCTGACCCACACGCTTGTCTTTATAAGAAATTTACTATTCCTTCTTCCTTCCCTTTGCCTTGGAAAGAAATTAAAGAATGTGCCACGGTCAATATTTATTTGGTTCAAATCAAAACCGCAACTTTTCTGCTAATATTAAGGTTTTTTAAGAGCTTTTAACTGTAAAGGTGATCGTTGCCTAAATCTTTTGGAATGTATTAATCATTTCTCCAAAAACTAAGCCGCTTTGCCATTAAAAATTGCTTAAATTTCAAAAGTATATTGTACTAACCGACTTTTTTCTCACTTTATATTGTTTTCCGCTTCCAATAATTTCCCCCCCACACACACACATACACTTCCTATACATATTATAAAAGTCTCGCTGGAAATCCAATTACTTTACCACAATATTCGAAATATAAATTTGATTTCATTTCCTCATTCCCTACCTCCCTCCCTCCCTAATCATCCCTGTTACCTCTTGTGGTCACCGCTTAACTGCAGCAACATTCAAAAGCGGCCTGTCTGTCCAAAACCCAAACTCCAGTTGCAGCCAAACAAAGAACTCATGTGGCTTGCAATTGTGAAAAAGGTCAACAATCATTTTTCGGCGGGGGTTTTCACTTTTCTTTTCGTTAATATTTTTCGTGGCAAACTCAGCGGGAGGTGTGAAAACGAAAAAAGAATTGGAGTGACTGGGAAAATTAATTACCAAAAGATTCAGCTTAAAGTCTGCTTTAAGATCTCAGCATGCGGGAGCTAACACAGTTGTCACTTGGCCCTGTTTGCCAGCTGTTAATGAACATTCAACTGGCTAATTAATTTTATACATTTATTAAACTTTTGCGTCTCCCTGCTGTCAGCCCACAAACTATTTACCATACAAATTCAATTTTATCAACTTTGTCTTTGGCTGGTTGTCCTGTTGTTGTGTCCTGCTGGCTCTGCTGCTGCTGCTTTCTCTGTGTCAAAACATTGTGACACAGTTCTGCTTTCTTACAATTTGCCCCGCTCTTTATTTTCCTACGTTTTGTTACGGCTCGCGCCATTCTTTTGGCTCATTAACGTTGGCCTTTGTTTTGTCCTGTCATCGCTAGGAGCTCCCTTTGTGCGGTGGTGGCCTTTGTAATTTATAAAACTCCACAAAACGTACTCCTAGCCTCCTTGGTCTAATATCAGTTCAGCTCGACATCGGCTGGGCCATGTAAATCAGGTCAAAACAATGCAACTGACAGGGAATTGTCCTCATCCCGTTGCCCACAATGACACATTCAGGACTCGAACGGTTTTACTTCATTATTGGTTACTCAGCAATTCATTCACAGGACACACCTTGTAGCTGTGCCTCGCATTGCCCTTTTTTATGGCCATGTCCTTTTGCTTATCCTGCCCTGACTAATGACAAGCCATAGTAGACAGCAGCAGCAGCAGCAGCCAGTTGGCCAATTCGTCCGAGTCTCCAGTCTCTCAACCTTTTGTCAACGACTTTGTCTCGCATTGGCTGGCCCCTCTCTTGGACTTAATGGCGTCCCAGCAACTAGAGGGGCCAGCCGGTGGGCGTGGTTGGAAGGCAGGTGCGCATTTTATAACAAAAGGCATAAATTATTTCTACTGCCAGGGCATTGCTTTTTAGCCCTGTAACTGGCAGTTGGCCCCTGTAGCTCAAGTGTATTGTTTGGCCATTGATTTGAATTTGTACAGGAATTATGCAAGTTATTTTATATGCGAGTATCATAATGCTTGGGGTTTTGGATAGGCAAGGGTGGCAAAAGTTTAATTGTTCTACTCGATAGATACCTCGAGGAGCACTTGGGGTCTTTGTTTTGTTTGGCACAATGGAAATTAGAAATATTCATAAATATTTTTACATTTCTTGAATGGAGACAGACATTTCTAGAAAAGTCAAGCCTCCAACTATTGCTCAATTGTAATAGTCACACGTGCTTGTCAATATTTAATTCGAAAATGAACCACAAATAAGCTTTCTCCCTCTCAATTAGAAATCCGTTTCGTTACGGTTTGACCGCAATTAATTTATGAGCCATTTGCTTAATTTTTCGGTGTATTATTTAAAACTAACCTTGTCATACTGTCAGCAAGTTAGCCAATTTCCCAATATTCAGTTACAAATCTCCACAAAAGGCTGAAAATTGCCAAAACTCTGGCCATAAACAAATAAATAATTGATTTGTTATTCAGGCAAACGACTAATTGTGACTAACTATGCGGATTTGTGTCCCCTGATGATGAAATATAATTATCATCAAAAAAAGGGAATTTCTATTGTGCAATAATTGTGTATATTGTGCGTAATCAAATTCTGGTCTCACTGGCAAAAAGTTTAATTGCTTTAATTGAATTTGCTGTTGTCGTTTCGTATAAAAGCCCCTGGTGGGCCACGTTTCAAATACAGTCGAGACTCCAGAGTAAAACCGTCCAAAATGAAGGCAACTCTATTCTGTGCTGGTCTCGCCCTTTTCATGGCAGTGGTTCAGGTAAGCAGTGGGATTTTCATTCTGTTCATAACTAATAGCCATTCCCTGGCCTAGTGTGATCCCAACTTCCATCAGCTGATGCAGCAATGCATGCAGGAAACTCAAATAAATGAGGCCGATCTGAAGGAGTTCATGGCCGCCGGCATGCAGGGCAATGCCAAGGAGAATCTCAAGTGTTACAGCAAGTGTCTGATGGAGAAGCAAGGTCATCTTACCAATGGTCAGTTTAATGCAGCGGCACTGCTCGAAACTTTGAAGAATGTGCCACAAATGAAGGATAACATGGAGGAAATCACTTCCGGAGTGAATGCTTGCAAGGATATCAAGGGTACGAATGACTGTGATACTGCATTCAAGGTAACCATGTGCCTCAAGGAGCACAAGGCAATCCAAGTCAGAAAGCCCTCGGCATAAGGTGTTGGCTAAATTGCGAATTTTGGCAAAGGTTTCGGTGAAATAGTAAATAAATTGATCTACTTTTTCATGTTGCACTAAAGCAAAAACTGAAAGGGAATTTTTAATTGGAAATGACAAAGTTGTGGAAACAATCTTAAATTATGCAGACTGATCTGAAATATTAGGACGTCAGTGTTTTCTGAACGACGCTTCCAAAGCTTAGTTCACACAGGCAAATAATTTGACCAAATTTTGATGAAAATTTGTATAAGTAGTTCAATTTTGATCGCATTATTGGCGTATGGAACTAAAGTTTAGGTTTTAAGTCCTGCAAAATCTGCAATTGTTGGCTATTTTGATAAATTTTGATAAAAAATTGACCAAATTATTTGCCAGTGTGAATTTAACTTAATACATAGAAATTTCTCAGCCCGACTTACTGATTATCAACACTCAGCCCAGACCGCTAATCCTAGAGATCTAAGATTAAACATATGTAGAACATCGTTCAGTTATGTGTTGAAAAATTCGACCCCAAAGTAGGTGAAATTGCACCAAAAAGCTAGTACAGAAAAAACTTTTAGAAAGTTTGTGCTTAGGTTTTGGTTAAAGGTTCGGCTTGGGTTATAGATTTTTTCGTCATTCATTTCTGTTCTGGTACCTTGATTGGTAACTATTTACTCTTAGTAACAAAACTCGCACAATACCACAAAGGAGGTAAGCCTTGATTGAACGAATGAATTTGAAAAAAATAGAGGAAATCTAACTTCGGCTCGACCGAAGGTTATATACCCTTGCAGCCTGTAAAATCTCGAATCGAACATTCTTAACTGATTCATTTCCCAAGCTCAGCCATAGATGACGCCACTATTTTGACCATTTTAGCTATAAGGTTATATATGTAACTAACTTTATTGAATATCACATAAGCTAACAATTATCGTCAAGTCGAACGGAGCGATGCAGGCGCGTGCCGCGCGTGGCCGAAGTCAAGACAGAAACTGAGCGCCAGGGATGGTGCTCGATACTGCCATACCATTCGCTTGTCAGTTTGTTATATGGCAGCTATACGATATATTCTTCCGATTTTGATCAAACTCACCAAAATTGTGCGGAAACCGATAATACTCATAATTGGAAAGTATAAAGATAATAACATTGAAAACAAAAAAGTTTTTCTCACTAAAACTGCTTTTTCGACCGATCGTTCCTATGGCAGCTATATGATATAGTCAACCGATTTGGATCAAAATTGGCAGAACTATGTGGAACTATATAATATAAATGAATATAAAAGATGAGAGTAATAGCTTTGAAAACAAAAAAGTTTTACCTACTAAGACTTTTTTTCAGACCTATATTTTGTATGACAGCTATACTATATAGTTGTCCGATATTCATCAAACTTGCTGGAATTATGTAAAAGCATAGAAAACTTACAAATACGAGGTTTGGGTACGTTTGCGTTGAAGACAAAAAAGTTTTTCCTACTAAAACTACTTTTTCGACCGATGGTTCCTATGGCAGCTATATGCTATAGTCATCCGATCCGGCCGGTTCCGTTAAATGTGCAGCGTCTTTGTACCAAAAGACTTCGTGCAAAGTTTGGTTAAGATAGCTTTAAAACTGACGGAGGAGATAACATAGAAACAAACGGACATGGCTATATCAACTCAGCTCGTCATGCTGATCAAGAATGTATATACTTTATGTGGTCGGAGATGCTTCCTTCTATGTAAAAGTAAAATTGGCTCAAACAGCACCTCCAGGAGGGCCAGGGCCAAGCTTCTCTCAATCTCTTGGCGTGTGTGCTTATAATTTATCGCACAAGAGAAAGGGACCTACAGTTTAACGCCGAATCCGAACGGCAATAGTTAGAGAATTTTGGCTTTTTCATGGCTAGTTACTTCACAGCTGGCGTCAGTAGCTGGTGAAGGTGATCGGGTGTGTAAAAGCTTTTTTCTAAAGAAAGAAACAACTTTTTCTATTAATTGGTCCGAGGCGGGATCGAACCCACAACCTCCCGCACCAGCAGCCACACATACAACTGGTACGCCACGCCCGACCGCTTCTTTCTATGCGTATAATGAATAACTGAGTGCCGAAATACCAAAGTACCGCTTCCTAATAAATTCAAAATATTGTTTCCCTGCTAAAAACATTATTCTTCAAAACTTATCGTCATGTCATCTATTTTTCATTTCTATACAGCGACCTTGTGAGCTGGTTTATGTGCAAGCCAAAAGTCAGGCGCCTATCAAGGTACACTCCCAAGTACCTGTGTTCTTTATGATATGCTAAAAGTTGATCTTCCATGAAAACTCCTTTGCAGTCGTCTCTCCTTAACGTGTCACCTACACACTTCGGCACACTTCGCTGGATTGATACCAATATTCCAGCGCCTTGGCCATCTACAAAATCGGTACATGTACTGCTGTAGAATGTCCGTGGCGCTGTAGACAGAGGGATGTTTGGCCAAAATAGCGGTGTTATCAGCAAAGGTGGCAAGGAAAAGGTCCTTTGGGTCATTCCATGGAATGGTATGGTGTAAAGTGTGTAAAGCGGAACTCCAGCACGTATAGTTCTTGTACTCGATTCAGCTCCATCAAGGACGACAGGAAACGTCCTGTCAGTAAAGAAGCTGCGCACCAGATCAAAGAGCTGTGGTGAGAGAAGACTCTTTATATTGCACAGGATATCTTGCATAAAAGGATAAAGTTAGTTGGGGCTATCAAACTTGTTTTGTCTGACGAAAAGTACAGAGATTCGGAATATTATTTTGAGTATCAATCACATAAAGTTCCTTTCTATTAAATTTAGGTAAAGCTTATGCCAAACCATGATACAACGAACATGGTATGGCGATCTCTCAGTGCTCTTTCAAATCGGTCCAAAAAACTTCAGTGTGCAGCTGACACTTAATGCGAAAGGTTGTAAGCGCACGTGTTTTTGGTGTTCCCGACGGGATTTCAATGGTGTGGACTTCTGTTGCACTGATCGCTTTGTTGTTTTTGGTGCGTCGTTCACTCTCGCGCTCAGTCTCTCAAGCGCTCTTAGCAAAAGCGCTTAGTCCAAAAAAAGTTGACTGAGCGACATAATTTGTTCGTTGTATTATGGGCCAAGCCAAGGTTCGATCCAAAACCTTCTCTCAAAAAACTCCGAACATTAACCAATGGCAAATTTCGGTTCGAGCTTGCCTTCGGCAAAGCCTTAACAACTCTCTTTCATTTTAAGAAACTCTTATGCTTTAGTCAAGAATCTTTTTATAATTTTTTTTTCGGAGTGAAATTAATTGCCCCACGGTAAAGTCGGAACTATTAAGATCGCTGTTTTAATGGTTTCTAAAATAGTCCAAAAATAGTCCTTAAAGTAAGATAAGGTCTAATCGAAGACATACGTGAGAATACAATGTTGGTGGGATATTTATGATATTCTCTTCACTTTTGATGGGATTTTGCACGATTTAGATTGTTTTAAATTCTATTATTATAGTTTATTACAATATTTTAGTATTATAGATACAGATACCCAAAACTTTATACTAGAAAGAATCAAATTTGAATAAATATTTAGTTAAATTAGTGAAAAACGATGGATTTGTGATGCCTTAAAACTTAAATTTCCATTGATTTTTATATGTTGAACAATTATAACAGTTTGATATTGATGCATCCTTCTTATCCTCGTTCCCATGACTCTTAAACCGTTACTTTTGATCAGTTTCCCGATTATGGCCATCACTTGGCTCCCACACAGCGTTTCTGTTTACCAACCACCACACCAAAAAAAAATATTCATAAATCAAATGCTACTGCGATCAAAGACCATGGACAGCAAATTGTTAACATCCGGGTAATTTAAATAAAAATTATGTTTTTCTGTTTATCACTCCGTTGAATGCGCCATAAAGGTGAGAGATGCGAATGGAAGCGGCCACAATTAAAGTTAGAATTTCAACCAAAAATTATATATTTAGGCGCGCTTAATTATGGCCAAGCCGTATCCCAGGTCTGCGCATAATGAAGGTATTGAAAAGGCGTTGACATGCAACCGATAATTAAATTCTAAACAGGGCGCACAGAAACAGAAACAGAAATAGAAACAGTTCCCACATAATAAGGATTTAGCAATAAAAACTTTTCGGGATATGTAAATTAATCGTGGGGTTGCCCCCTTAGTGCTCTGATCGGCAGTGGCGTGTCTCTGCATCTTCCGTTAAATGCAGCAGGAAAACGTGTACCCGCACATAATGTGAAACTAACAAAAACTAAAGTGTCAACTTTTGGGTTGTAAACGTTGCTCGCCCCACCCCACCTCTTCGACCTTTTCCACATGCATTTGCTTTCTAATTTGGGCACACGCTCAGAATTTACCCAAAAAGGAAACAACAAAAGGGCCAAGTGTGCGAGTGACGAGCGGTGGTGGTGGTGGTGATGGTGATGGTGGGGGAAAATGGCATTTCCGTTTTTCACACAAACATTTGGAAGCAATTTTTCAAAATTGAAATTCATTTCATATATGTGAAAGAGCGGGGGAGATACGGTTCTATTATTTTCCTATCACACATTCCGTATCTATGACAATGCATCGCCAAATAAGATCGTTTTAGGCTGATAATGCCGGTCCTGGCAAGTGTTGAAAATTGCTAGGCTTTGAGGGTGACAATTGTGTATGAAGGGCGGAATATATTGGAAAATGAACTTGGCTTAAGATTAGTTCTAGTTGCCTCAAAAGTTGCATGTAATTTGAGCTGTTTCTGTATCAAAGTGGGCAGATCAAATTATGCTGTGAATGCGGAACTTTCAAAATGTATCAGCAAAATTGGGAAGCACATTTCTTCCTTTGCTGTCACTTGGTTTGACTTCAGTAAGGATACCAGCTAGATGTACTCTGCCTTGGCAGCACATTTGTTTTTATTAATGACCATATTTCATATTCATGAAATGTTGTTGAAATATCTTAAATCTGTATTCCTGCACAGAGGGCGTAGAACTATGGAGAAACCCACGTTCATCCAGCATCGAAATTATTCAAAAAGTGCAAAACAAAATCTTAAGAACAATAACCGAGGCACCTAGATATATCCGGAACGAAAACATCCAGAAGGATCTCAATATATAACGTCCTTAAGGGACCAAATTGCTTGCCGACAAACTAAACACACAACAAAGTTATCATCTCAACACAATCAATAAGCTAGAGCACTTATCCAAGTCAGAAGCCACACCCTACCAGCCCAGCGACCAATGTCCATCCAACCATCCCTTTTTAACCGAAGGACAATAATTCATATTTTAAGATCTGAAAACTTATTAGAAGTCTCTGTTTGAGAAGATCCAATAAATAATCATATATAAAAAGAAAAAGAAAATTTGTATTTGCAAAGTCAGCCGCATTTACAGTAGGTGGGTTGTGTGTATGTTTTGGAGTGTAAGGATTAGACGGTGAGTTAACAGTGGGTTATCAGTGAGTTAACAATGCGTTAACATTGTGTTAAAATTGGGATAATATTTTGTTAACAGTACCGGGAGAGGCTAGAACATTGGACTCAAGATGAGTCAAAACGTTACCAAAAACAGGGCCTGAATGGCATTTACAGTAGGTGGCTTGTGTGTATCTTTGTGGGAGTATGGGTAAAAGGGGAAACAGTGACCTAACAGTGGGTTATCAGAGAGTTAACAGTGCGTTAACATTTTGTTAACATTGGGTTAACAATGGGTTAACAGTACCGGGAGAGGCTAGAACATTGGACTCGAGATGAGTAAAAACGTTACCAAAATCAGGGCATGAACGGTTTTTCTCATTTCTAGCAGTTCAAAAGCAATTCGAGTTGATATTGTTGGATTCGAGTTCATATAGTTTCGTTTTCAAGAACATTTTTAACTCAGCTGGGAAAAAAGTTTGATTATAAGTGGATTGCTCGCATTTTGGGGCTTCGGAGGAATAGGGAACTGAACATACCACTTTGGCAGGGCTTGTCTGCACTTAAAGAACAACGTATGGAATGGTGCGCTAGCACATTGAGCTATAGCACACTTTATTAGCTTCACATTGAGAGGGCTACTTGTACATTTCGGTGAGGTGGTTGAGCTGGGAAACATTAGAGAGATCAAAAAGAGAGCCAACTCTCTCTGTCTCTTTTTCTGCAGAAAACCCAATACAGCAAATACTATCCGATTGAGTAAAACTTCACTCATTTCAAGAACATTTGGAACATATGTTGTCATAAATTTTAACATCTTGTCTTGTTTTAAGTTAAATTCAACTTCTTTTCTAAACAAATTCATTTTCCCTCTGTGTGGTAACATCAATCCCTTTGGAATTACTTGGCGCAAATAGATTCTCCATCACTGATCCTATCTGCATGCCCAAAGATGGCATCGTTAGGCATTCTTCTTAATAGGTGTGTCCCATATTCCACCTCTCTCCTTACCTTACAACCCAAACGACAGCTAAGGAATCCGAGCCCAAAGACAGTTGCATACCCCCATCCTCCCAGCCTCTGTTCCTCCAGAGCCTACACAAATGTAAACATTAACCTGCCTCATTGCGACATTCCATGATTTATCAACTCTCTCTCGGTTCTAGGAAGGCAGCCATTGACAACCTGTTTCCTACAAAAGCCACCACGTTGTTGTCTACGAAAATCATTTGTCAATTTTAATAAGTTTGAAATCAAGATAATTAAAAGAGCAGTACGAAACAACGAACGCATAGCAACCGGGTAGAATGAGAATGAGAATGGAGAAATGCGGGACGGAGTTGGCGGCCAAGGCAGCAATCCTTTCCTTTTCTTTGGAACATTGTGACACCAATTACCGCTAATAAATCATTTTCACGTGTGAGATTCTGTTTCCCTCTGGGAGAGTGTGGGCAACATATGAGCTGCGCTTAATGGCAACAAGCGACGGCTGAGATGGATGGTGAATCGGGGATGGGGACCAATGTAACCATAGAAGATGTAACATAAATCAACGCCGCCAGCCTGCAATGCATGGAAGACAAACGCAGTTCATTGCACTGGCCCAATGGGGTTGAGCTGTGCTGACGACGCTCCTGGATTGGATTTGGGGAGTGAGAAACCACAGGGCAGGTTGACAAGCCCCGGCGACATGAGACAACAAAATTTGTACGTAGCTTATGAAAAGAAAGCCAAGAAATTCTTTGAAGGACCCAGGCAAGGCAATGACAATTTGAAAAAGAATCTTTGCCTGTTGTTCGGAGCTACTTTGAATTGAAAGGTCGGTCCGTTGGAGTTGGAGCTGTAGTTGGACCTGGGCCGGGCGTAGTCATGGCAGCCACATGCATACAAATTTTTACCCACTTCAAATTGTGCAGCCTGGCCATGCATATAATGGCTTGGCCTTTTATCAACTTACAAATACCCAAGCAACAAAAAAAAACTTTCCAACGATGGATGACTTCGGTTGCAGAGACATCAGGGCGGAGAAGTTGCACTGGAAAACTCAATTTGAATATTGTTGGACAAAACAAAAAAAAAAAACCCTAAAGAAGCCAGCACAACCAGACGAAGACGAAGAAGCGCTCATGTGCCACATGATGAAATGCAGTCAAGTTAAAAAGTGTCACTTGAGTTATGAGTTCATTGTTTGTAGTTACCAGGAGACCAAGACAAGCCAGTGGGACGGGGTAGGTGTGGAAGGGTGATGAAGCTGGGCATCTTTTCAATGGGATATTGTAGAAGTTGGCTGTTGATTTGTGCTTAGGCTTTAGCTTGGGACAGAATGTCAGCAGCAAATAGGGTGGGGCAATGAAGCAATTCTCAAATCTACATACTATTTATGGTTAATGAAGGCCGAAGCTAAGGTGGATGTTCTTGATAAAGGAATATATTTGGATGCATAAGTTATTAAGGAAGAGAATGGAGTTGGGCCGAAACATTTGATACGACTGCTGCTACTCTATCATCAAACCCAAAACTCTATCTTATGAACGGTAGCCTAACTTCTGAGTAAACTTAAAGTAAACAATGTCAAACTTTTATAGGGAAGGGTCAAGTCGTTTTAGGTACAAAATCTAAGGGATGTTACCAACATGAGGTAATAATCTTAATTACTAACACTGTGACACATTTTTGAACTCAAAAAAGTTGATCGCGTCGAGACCAAAAAATTGTGAAATGGTGTGATGGTAGTATAAAATCCCTGTCTGGGTTTGATCTGATTAGCTGCCGTTTGCTTTTAATTGCACTTTGAACTTTTCAGCTTCACAGTAGGACTTCATGTCTCGAAAACTATTTTGAATTTTGCTTTTATATCTTTTGAAAAGTTGTTGCTCTTGGCTTGGCCTACAAAACAATTCTTAGTGGCAAATCAAAAAAATTACTTCTTCATACTCAAAATTACAAAACTTGCCCAAAAAAGCAAGTTTTGACTACTTTTTTTTTCAGTTTTTCAGCTTCATCTTGAAGCCCGTTACAAACTTGGACAAGTAGTACAGTACAAAGTTGTAGTTTAGACCAAAATAAACAAACCGTTAGAACAAACCAACTTCATTTAATAACTCTTTCATACAGTTATAGGCCCACAAGCAGGTACAACTGTCATAAAAACTCGAAAAAACGAATATTTTCGGTAAAAAAAAAGTAAAAAAAGTAAATTTTTTTATTATAGTTTTTAAGTTATGTTTTTTTTACTATTTTATTGATTTAATACAAAACAATCGAAATTTTTGACTGTGTCAGCCAATTGGTACCAAAAATTGCCATTCTTCGAGTTTTGGCTCCAATTCTACATACTTAAGGGCCTGTAACTGTACGAAGGACCAATCGACTGAAGTTGGTATGTTCTCATTGTTTGATTATTTAAGTCCAAGCTATGTTTTTGTTGTGTATTGCTTAGTCAAATTCGTAACAGTTTTCAACACAAAGTTGAAAAACAGTACAAAATGTGGAAAAACATGATGATTTTTTAAAATTTTTGCATTTTTGAGTACAGAGATGGGACTTTTTTGACTTGCTACTTAGAAGTGTTTTGTAAGCCAAGTCAAGAGCAACAACTTTCTCTCAGACGTCAAAGCGAAATTCCAAATAGTTTTCGAGATATGGAGTTGCAAATCCCAATCAGAAGCTATAAACTTCAAAGTGCAATAAAAAGAAAACGGCAGCTAACCACACCACACCCAGCGAAGGTTTTTGTACTACCATTATACCCTTTAAGAATTTTTAGGTCTCGACTCGATCAATTTTTTTTAGTGTTGCACAGTGTAATCAAACCTTCAAGTTTTTGCCGGCTCTAGGTCTCGCTATGTTTGTACATAACTTTAAAACAGGGACACACCACACCACAAAAGAGGTTAGTTGACCGAACAGCTGTTTCATTGGTATCAGCGGTCTTCACCTGGCCCACAATCAGAAGGCAACTCCAATGCCATTTTCGCTTGGGAACTCCAATGCGACTTAACAGCAAAAACAGACACAACGAGCCAGAGCCGCGCTGTCTGTGGCCTTTGTACCTTCAAGACACACACACCACAAAGGAGGCTGGTGAGCTATATAGTTGTTTCATGAATCTCCCGATTCAATCATCAGCAGTCTTTGCCTATCTGCTGCAAGCCAGCAGAGGCCATCTCAAGCCAGCATTGCTATAACCGCAGGGAAACTACAAAGGCAAGTTTATAGCGAAACCCGGCACCCACAGACAACGCTAAGTGACAGAAGCTGGAGCCAGCTACAAATTCTATGATTGATCTCCAAAGAAGTCATATTATTCTTATCTTAAAGTATTTTTGCTCAGCAAACTCCGATTTTTGAACTCAATAATCCCCCCATTGATCAGCTTAACCCTGTATACTATGGAGCTAAACATTTGCGGTGTTTCAAGACCGTTTCCGCACTTTATTAAACCGGTTTGAAAGGGGCTCATAGGCATATCTAAAAAATTTACAGTACGAACTTGAATTTAATTAAGTAGGTTAGGAGCCAGCTTCAAATTACTGCAAACTGTTTCAAAAACGGTTCAGAAACATATCTCAGTAAAAATATTTAAGCTATAAACTTGATATTTGGTGAGTATGTTGATGGCATGGTGTAAGGTCTTTTACTGTTTCAATACCAATTTCTAACTAGTCTGAACCGGTTCAAAAGTGGCTCAGACTAATTTCTCAGAAATAGTTTACGGTACGAACTTAAAATTTAGAATTAGATATTTTCCCGATTCAAAGTCGAGCCAGTTCCTCTACAAATTGTTGCACTTCTAACTTTCCTAATTTGATATCTCTTAGCCGAAATTAAAGCCGCCTAACATCATTTCCGTACACTTGTAAAATATTCAAAATAAACTTTGGCTTGGCCACCGAAATAAACTGAATGAAGTGACTGACAAACGATAAAAAGAAAAAAAAAAAACACAAAAACCGAGGGAAGAACTTGTCAATCAAATTGTCACAGGGGCCGCACGCAAATTTATTAAATCGATATGCCGTCAAAATTGAAAGTGGTTGGGCTGTGGCATGTCTGGGACCTTGACAGAGACACCGTGCTCTATCAATGCGGGGGTGTGGGCTAGGCAGACAGTTAAAAACCCAATACAAACATTTGCATTGATTGCATTTGGTAACGATTTTTCACTGCAAATATTTGTATATCGTGTAAAACTTAACAGTTGTTGCCATCAGGAAATTAACCCAAGAACAAACCGGAGGAGTTGGCATGCCGAAACCATCTGTCCAAGTGGGTTGTATCAATTTATTGTTATTACAGGCGATTTTCTAAAATAATTAATAGCAAGTGTGCGACTCTGTGGCTGTCACTGCCAGAAATTACACTGGCAACAACAACAACAGCAGCAGTTACATGGAGAACAATGGGCAAATCGGAACGGGAACGGGAATGGGAATGGGAAACGGCATGGCGTCGTCCGGCAATTGTGCATTTTGTCAATGGGAATTAAATTGGCAGTCGCCGACTCTCAGAATGTCAACTCGCACACTCTCACCAGCAGGAACTGTCAGAACCGACTAGGCCAGGGAAAGCGGCAGGATGTCAATGTACCGAAAGGGACTTAGGCTGGGTGGTTCAATTGTGGGCATGTTGAGCGGTTGGCCAATGGATTCGATCGCTCAGTTGGCTGGTCATTCCCATCATTAGCGCCTGTACGTGTCAAATTGATGCTGTTATTGTCCTGAGAGCGAGTGTGCGTGCGTGTGTGCGAGAGTACTATTTGACATTTAGCTTAGCCGCGGGTGACAAATTTAATGGACGGGCATCTTTTGTCAGCTCACGGCTAGTCGATCTTCGGGGTAGAGTTTGGGGTGCCAAGCATTTTACCATTCAATTATTTGACTATCTAATTACTGTTCTATATTCCACACATTTGGCATAAATATTTTGTAAACACAATGCCAGCCACATTGAACGCACTCAGCTGTTAACATTTTTGGCCAGATGAAGGAATTAAAAGATTGTCGTCCATACAATTGAACCCTTTCAATGCTTTCCCTTTGGCGATGACATGTGTGAAGTCGCTGAAAATCCTTATCTACAATTCGTGACATCCCAATCGCACGTAGCAAACATTTTCATATTATGACTCAAGTATATTCTTATGAAAACGGAAAGGGAATGCCAATTGCGGGTGACTAATCAGATAAGGAGAGAAAGCTTAAACATAAGTTATTGTTTTTATTACATTAACATCTTACATTTTATTTTTAAACTTCAGTTTCAAAGGTTCTGGTTTTATTTTGACTTTGCAAAGTTAAAAAGTTAAAAATAGAGATAAGCTAGCTTCGGCTCGACCGAAGTTTATAAACCCTTTTAGATTGTATAATTATATATTTATAAAATTAAGGACAACGATTTTCGACGAAAATTCTTAGCAGAGCTATTTCCCAAACTCAGCAATAGATGGCGCCACTACTTTGACCATTTGCTTGCAGGTGTGTTATATGGCAGCTATATGATATATTCATCAGATTTTGACCAAAACTCCCCAAAATTGTAAGGAAACTGATAATATTCATATTTGGAACGTAAAAGGACGCTACCTTTGAAAACAAAAAAGTTTTTCTAAGTAGATCTACTTTTCCGACCAATCGTTCCCTATGGCAGCTATATGCTATAGTCATCCGATTTGGATCAAAATTGGCAGAATTGTGTGGTAGCATATAATATTGATCACTAACAAGTTTGGGAGCGATAGCATTAAAAACCAAAAAGGTTTTCCTACTAAGACTTTTTTTCAGACCTAACTTTTGTATGGCAGCTATACTATATAGATGTCCGATTTTCATCAAACTCTGGTGGAATTATGTAAAAGCATAAAAAACTGATAGATACGAGGTTTGGGGGCGTTTGCGTTAAAAACAAAAAAGTTTTTCTCACTAGAACTACTTTTTCGACCGATACGTTCCTATGGCCGCTATACTCTATAGTCATCCGATTTGGATCAAACTTAGTAGAATTCTGTGGAAGCATAAAATATTGACCAGTAACAAGTTTGGGAGCGATAGCATCGAAAACAAAAAAGATTTTCCTACAAAGACTTTTTTCAGAACCATCTTTTGTATGGCAGCTATACTATATAGTAGTCCGATTTTAATAACACTTGGTAAAATTATGAAAAAGCATAGAAAACTAATAAATACGAGGTTTGGGAACGTTCGCGTTCAAGACAAAAAAGTTTTTCTCACTAGAACTACTTTTTCGACCGATAGTTCCTATGGCCGCTATACTCTATAGTCATCCGATTTGGATCAAACTTGGTAGAATTCTGTGGAAGCATGAAATATTGACTAGTAACAAGCTTGGGAGCGATATCATCGAGAACAAAAAAGATTTTCCTACTAAGACTTTTTTTCAGAACTATCTTTTGTATGGCAGCTGTACTATATAGTAGTCCGATTTCAATAAAACTTGTTAAAATTATGTAAAAGCATAGAAAACTAATAAATACGAGGTTTGGGAACGTTCGCGTTCAAGACAAAAAAGTTTTTCTCACTAAAACTACTTTTTCGACCGATAGTTTTTAAGGCAGCTATATGCTATAGTAATCCGATCCGGCCGGTTCCGTTAAATGTGCAGCGTCTTGTGCCAAAAGACTTCGTGCAAGGTTTGGTTAAGATAGCTTTTAAACTGACGGAAGAGATCGCATAGAAACAAACAGACGGACATGGCTATATCGACTCGGCTGTTGATGCTGGTCAAGAACATATATACTTTATAGGGTCGAAAATGATTCCTTCTCCCTGTTACATACTTTTGCACAAACTGAATATACTTTTGGTTCTGAAATATTGACTTTATTTTGTAAAAGAAATAAAAAAGATAAGCATATATAACAGTTTTAGTGACCTCTTTGAAAATCGATAATAGAACTTTTAGCAGGCTCCAGGTCTAGTAACCTGGTTATGTGTGTTCAGCTGTCTGTCACTTGGCATTGTCTGTGGGTGTTGGGTTTTGCTATACACCTGCCTTTGGAATTCCCCCAATGCTGGCTTGAGATGGCCACCGCCGACTAGCAGAAGACAGGCAAAGACTGCTGATGATTGAATCGGGAGATTCGTCAAATAGCTATACAGTCGACCAGCTTTCTTTGTGGTGTGTGTGTATATCTTGTTTTAAAAAGGTTAAGAATAAACCAAATTTTAAACACCTAGAAAAAAAATGTTTTAAGATTTAAACTTCATCCCCATTGCAAATAGCTATTTACGCCACTGAGGGATCCACCAAAATACACACTAAAAATTCATGAAAAACGGTTGAAACGGTTTAAGAGAACCGATGAATTAAATAATATTGAAGCCCACTGCTTTTAACATCCCTAAGACTTTTTAGCTAAATAGACTTGACCCTTTCATAGAAAAGCTTGACATTAGTTAGTTAAAGCTTACTCAGTAGACAGAGGACTTGAATACAGCTACCTATAGATGGATGTGGGCCATGTAAGACTGTCAAATCTAAAAGATTCACAGCTTTTAGTAGCTGTGACTGAATTTCTGTTAGGCACCCAACAACATTGGCATTTAGTGTTCTTCCGACGTCTTAGGTAACTGTGTAAACGCTTCAGTATCACAAAATCATAATTAACCATTTTTCCTTCAGTATACTAAAGTAGAGAACAGTAGACAAGGGCGGGCAAGCTGCAAAAGTTCTCATTGTTAAAAAAAAAATAAAATTTTCACTTTTAGCAATCAAAAAAGAAATAAAGATTCGACAACGACCACCATTAAATTACAGCACTTCGTTTATCTTTCTCGTTGATTGAAAACCTAACTATCGAAGCCATCAGCCATGGCTTTCCGTGAAAGTTTTAAACACTGGCATAAAAATATAAGCAATAATTCTTGGAACATTTCTTAGACCAACCCACCAGGCAGTTAAATAGTAGCAATTACATATCAGCGGAGCGCGGACCAGTAAAACCAGCAGCTATCATGTAACTTGAGGATGGAGGTAGAGAGAGAATCGCACTTATGGCACTTTAAGAACCCTCCCAGTGTATGTAACAAAATAAAACTTCAACTTATGCCCAGCAATCAAGCAAGAGCGTGCCTTCAATTTAGACACGTGCAGGTCTCGAGCATTTACAATTTTCATTTAGTAGCCCATTCCCAGAAATTGTTACAAGGCGTCTCTAAACTAGTTTACGGTAAACTGTTGCTCTAGAACAAAACTCTTGAATACAATAAATTACTTAGAATTTTGTCATGCCAGGCAGAACAGAAAGATAATTGCTGAAGAAATGCCGTGCACGTAGCTAGCTCGTTAATTCGAAGAACTCAAAAATCATATATGCATGATGTACATAAAAATTCATTTGAACAATAACCCGAAAACCGAGACAATTAAAACATCTTTTTTTTTTATTATTGTTGGACGCCACACGTAACCTTGGCTGCATTTTAATCATCATCGCCTCAGTGTCTGCGTATCTATTTTTTTTCATTTTTTTTTTTTGTTCTCTTCTTTTGACGAAACTCAACGAGTTCGTTGCACGTGCTGCACTGCCAGGCCACATCAATCAAAAATAATTTATATGAGAGCAAAGCCAAAGTCCAAACCAAAGCTTGGTTGGGCATCTAAGATATGGTTAAAGCGTTGTGGTTAGGCACAAATAACTGCCTCAAGACACGTAACATTCATACCTTTTTTTTCCCTGATTTTTATTCAAAACTTGTACATTTGAGGCACAATTTGGAGTTTATAATTTACGAGCTCGATTTGCTTGGAAAAGTGTCCACAACTAATTGATTTATGTGGGGAAAGGTGGGGAGCTGTCTAAGAACTTTAGAAAACAGTGTCTGATATTTTGAAAAAGTATTTTTTATTTTGGAGAAAGAGAACACGAACTTAATCTTTATTTCACCACGTCAAGGCACGAACCATTGTATACATATTACTGGTGCTCTGGGCATGCCTTTAACCTTTTGGACGACAAACAAAATTGTGTATATGCCGGATTAGATAGAATGGGCCCTCACGAGCAAGCACGAAATTGGTTCTATATAAAACATCGTTTGGTATAGGGTGATGTTTTCACAATTTGTACCAATCAACATGAACCACAAATTGTTTGCAAGCTTGAAGCTTGTATATTTTTATCAATTAAAGTTTCAAATGATTTTCGTCGAACATTTTTAGCTGAGATTTTTCCCAAACTCAGCAATAGATGGCGCCACTACTTTGACCATTTGCTTGCCAGTTTTTCGTATGGCAGCCATACGATATATTCATCAGATTTTGACCAAACTCCCCAAAATTGTAAGGAAACTGATAATATTCATAACTGGAACGTAAAAAGACGCTACCTTTGAAAACAAAAAAGTTTTTCTTACTAGAACTACTTTTTTGACCGATCGTTCCTATGGCAGCTATATGCTATAGTCATGCGATTTGGATCAAAATTAGTAGAATTGTTTGGTAGCATATAGTATTGATCAATAAAAAGTTTGGGAGCGATAGCTTTGAAAACAAAAAAGTTTTTCCTACTAAGAATTTTTTTCAGAACAATCTTTTGTATGGCAGCTATACCATATAGTTGACCGATTTTGATCAAACTTGGTGGAATTATGTAAAAGCTTCAAAAACTTATAAATATAAAGTTTGGGAACGTTTGTGTTGAAGACAAAAAAGTTTTTCTCACTAGAACTACTTTTTCGACCGGTGGTTCCTATGGCAGCTATATGCTACAGTCATCCGATTTGGATCAAAATTGACAGAATTGTGTGGTACCATTAAATATTGATCAGTAACAAGTTTGAGAGAAATAGCATTGAAAACAAAAAAGGTTTTCCCACTAAGACTTTTTTTCAGAACTATCTTTTGTATGGCAGCTATACTATATAGTTGACCGATTTTCATCAAACTTGTTGGAATTATGTGAAAGCATCGAAAACTTATAAATACGAGGTTTGGGGACGTTTGTTTTGAAGACAAAAAAGTTTTTCTCACTAAAACTAGTTTTTTGACCGATGTTTCCTATGGCAGCTATATGCTATAGTCATCCGACTCGGCCGGTTCCGACAAATGTGCTGCGTATTTGTACCTTAAGACTTTGTGCTAAGTTTGCTCAAGATAGCTTTTAAATTGACGGAATAGATAGCATAGAAACAGAAGGACAGACGGACAGTCAGACATGGCTTTATCAACTCAGCTCATCATGCTAATCAAGAATATATATACTTTATGTGATCCGAAATGCTTCCTTCGATGCGTTACAAACATTTGGACAAGTTTAATATACCCTCTACAAGGGTATAAAAAAACCGTAAGAATGCACAAACACACCAGGTCACACTTAATTTTTGGCCATATTGGAAGTATTAAATAAAGCCCTTGTACATTAGCTTAAGTCAATCGAGAATTTTCAATGATAGTGTCAGCGAGGGTTTTTTCGGGTTTTTATTAACACACTATTTACACGGTTTTCTATTTACAATGTCTCTAGACGGTTTGTATCTACACGATTTGTCGATACAGCTATATCTATTTGTCCGTCTGTCTGTCTCATCCATTTTATTTACAGAATCTGCGGTGTGATCACCATTCGATGTCTTAAAAATACCTTAACACTAAAAATATCCATTTAATTCCAAAAATTTCAAAGACTACAATAGTTTTAGTATTCTACTAACTATTGCACCGTATAAATCTCTCCATACTTGTATCCTCAGGATATTTCCAACTTCCTTTTCCATTGTTTATGTGAAAGGTAAGCTAGACACATTTTCCAAGCTTTTCGCTTTGATTCTCCACTCTGCAACACTTGCATCGGTTCGCACTTCATCGCCTTCTCTTCTCCTTTATCCTGCGCACAGCCTTCAAATGCGAATCCATCTCCAGAGACAAAAGGCGCTTGTTGAAGTTTAATTGGAAAACGCAAAATGCAATATTTGCTTACGGCTGAAAAATTGGAATAGCCAAGATTCGCCCGTTGACGCCAAAACAACAGTGGCTCTGGTGCTGGCACTGACTTTGCCTTTCGCCTGGCCACAACAATCAATAGATCAAAACGGCACACAAGGCGCAATATGTGCATCCAATTGCAATCATCGACGGCCAAAAAGGAACCCGGAGAACAAGAAACAAAATATAGTTAAGCAAACTTGCTTGCCGCGCGAGCCTGAAAAATCAGGCAAGGACGAGGCAAAAATCAACAGAGAAACTGGAAAACAGCAAAAACAGAAAACAGGCTGAGCACCAGGCTGGATGACTAAACAAAGTTAGACAAGATTGTGCAACAGAACCAAACAGAGGCAACAAAAAACTGCAACTCGGCTGCATTGTGCACTACTACTCGAGAACGGGAGATGGATGGAGCTGAAGATGGAGTCTCAGCGCCCTCCACCGTCCCCACCCAAGAGACCAGCCCACTCACCTGTTAGTGCCGGCTTGTTGGTAGCACATCTCCTACTGGTGCACTTCCAGCCGAGTTGCTTGGCGAGTTTTGAAAAAAACAAAAAAAAATCAAAACAAACTTCTTTCAGGCTCTCGTTGTGGCTGTGGAAGTGGCCTGTTGTGATTGTGTGCCGCATAATTGCATGCGATTATGCTGCCTGCTCAGCTGTGCAATTTATATCAGGGAAGCAGCAAACAACAACAACAACAGCAAGAGGAACCAGCAGCAGCAGCTCCTACAATCTTCACACTTGTCGAGTCCAAAGCCAAATGGATACAAAAGAGCTTTTATATCCTGGTCATATATCAAAATAATGATCGAAATCTGCTGGAACCGAAAACTATGTCACTATACAATTACATCAGGGTTTAGTTCTGGAATGAATTTACGATCCTTCAACGTTTCGATTTCCAACTTATTTCGGGGTTTAGAATCTAATAAGTTATAGAATTGTACTTAAGAAAAAGATTATTATTCACTTTCGCAAAAATTATGCGATTTGTAGTTATAGTTTGGACGAAAAACCGGTTTCAAATCGTAAAACTTTGGCGAAAATGAAAGTGAGAGCATGGCTGTATCTCCAAATTTTTTAACTTCTAAACAAACGATATCCAATATATATCTGTAAAAATAGAATTAAGGCCAAAATTGGTATATAATTGATAACTTTTTGAAGTGGCGCCATTCAAACTGCGTGATGTACTACCAATCGCTGCTGTGGCGTTACACAAACAGTGTAAAGTATCAACTATCGCTGCTGTTGCACTACCTGAATTTAGTAAAGTTCTACCCAACGCTGCAGTGGTGCCACACGAACTGTTTGCAGTACTACCCATCGCTGCTGTGGCGCCACACAAACTGTTTGCTGTACTACCCTTTGCTAATGTGGCACTACACGAATTGTATGAAGTACTAACCATCGCTGCGGTGGCGCCACACAAACTGTGTGATATTATACCCATCGCCGCTGTGATGACCCAAGTAAAATGAGAAGGCCAAGCTAACTTTGTCTGTGCCGAAGTTTTTATGCGCTTGCAAATGCTGTTTTGAAATATCAGAGTTATTCTATTAAATGCCATTAAAATCAAAAAATTTTCCAACTGAAACCCATTTTCCGACAAAAAGTCATCTGATTTCAACCAAATTTCGCGAACTTGTTTGAATTAACAGTCGCCGTGTTTAAGAACGATAAGATTGAAAACAAAAAAGTTTTCTCCCTTAGATCCATTTCCCGACCGATCGGTTCTATGGGAGCTGTAAGATATAGTCATCCGATTTTGACCACTTTTTGCAAATCTGTTTGAAATCATGTTATATTAGTATTGGCCGAGTTTAAGGACACTAACATTGAAAACAATAAAGTTTTTCTCACTAAGACACATTTTCCGACCGATGGTTTCTATGGTAGCTGAAAGATATAGTCATCCGATTTTGACCAATTTTTGCAAATCTGTTTGAAATCATGTAATATAAGTATTGGCCGAGTAAAGGGACAATTACATTGAAAACAAAAAAGTTTTTCTCACTAAGACACATTTTTCGACCGATGGTTTCTATGGTAGCTGTAAGATATAGTCATCCGATTTTGACCAATTTTTTGCTAATCTGTTTGAAATCATTAATATTAGTATTGGCCGAGTTTGAGGACACTAACATTGAAAACAAAAAGGTTTTTCTTACTAAGACACATTTTCCTACCGATGGTTTCTATGGTAGCTGTAAGATATAGTCATCCGATTTTGATCAATTTTTGCAAATCTCTTTGAAATCATGTAATAAAAGTATTGGCCGAGTAAAGGGACAATTACATTGAAAACAAAAAAGTTTTTCTCACTAAGACCCGTTTTCCGACCGATGGTTCATATGGTAGCTATAAGATATAGTCATCCAATTTTGATCAATTTTTGCAAATCTGTTTGAAATCATGTTATATTAGTATTGACCGAGATTAAGGACTCTAACATTGAAAACAAAAAGTTTTTCTCACTAAGACCCATTTTCCGACAGATGGTTTCTATGGTAGCTGTAAGATATAGTCATCCGATTTTGACCAAATTTTGCAAATCTATGTAAAAGCATATAATAATAGTAATCGGGACAATAACATTGAAAACAAAAAAAAGTTTTTCTCACTAAGACATATTTTCCTGCCGATGGTTCCTATGGTAGCTATAAGATATAGTCATCCGATTTTGACCAATTTTTGCAAATCTGTTTGAAATCATGTAATATTAGTATTGGCCGAGTTTAAGGACACTAACATTGAAAACAAAAAAGTTTTTCTCACTAAGACCCATTTTCCGCCAGATAGTTCCTATGGCAGCTACATGAAGTAGTCATTCGATCCAGGCGGTTCCGACATATTGGCCACGTGCAGTCGAAAGAAGAATCTGTGCAAAGTTTCAGCTCGATAGCTTCAAAACAGAGAGATTAGTTTGCGTAGAAACAGACAGACAGACGGACGGACAAAGCTAAATCGACTCAGCTCATCGCCCAGATCAAGAATATATCATATATAGTTTATGGGGTCGGAAATGAATATTTGTATGCTTTGCAAACTTCAGGGGAAAATTATAATACTCTTTGTAAGGGTATTTTATATATATTCTTGATTCTATGAAGATGCTTAATGATGGAGGTTTGAAGTTTATGATAGATGAAGTTTATTTCAATTTTCGTCTCGCCCAGCAACTTAAGAAATACTTCATATCTCCCACAGTTTTGTAGGCAGATTGTTAAGATTTTCAATGTTTATTTTTATTGTCAATAATAATTAATGTATTAAGTTTGGTAACGATAAGATGTAAGATAATGGAGACATAAGCAATCAAACTTTCCCCAGAGTATTGGCTTTTGAGAGAGAAAGAAAGAAAGAGAGAGAGAGATAGGAAGATTTGTATACTTCTGTGTGGGAAGATGAAGAAAAGGAACACAATTCTTCTTATATTTTCAAGCTTATCAAACTCACGGCACTTATATATATCAGTATATCAGGCCTATTCGGAATTCCGACCGTTTTCAAAAAGTAAAAACGAAACGAAAACGAACGTTTTACATTTTGCTGTTCCGAATTCCGAACGCTTTGGTTACGTTTTTACTTTTCGAACTCGGTTTCGAAACCGGTTTAATCAACAGCTGGCTGAATGGCCAGCGCACGTGTTTGTGTATATCGTAAGCAACCAGAGTTGTCACCAAGTCTATAAGGTGAATTTACAAAGCCCTTATTTACTTTCTAAGTCCGTGTATTTTCATTTAAAACAGTATTTTAATATTACATTTGAATATGTCATATCAAATAAGGTTAAATATAGCTAAATAAAATGGAAACAGTGTTATCCGAATTCTTTAGTTCACATGAAGCAACCCTAGCAGCTATCGATTAAAGGTTCAAATCGACTTTTGGTCACAGTCGCTCGGTTTTGGTTTTCATGCTACATTTTATTGTTATTTAAAAAGAAATTCTTTCAATGATTACTTTTAAATTCGCCGGCTCTTGAGCACAACTTATGAAAACGACAAAATTTGTCGATTTGAGGAATTTAGAACAGAAATCGTCTGGATTTGCGACGATTTCGGAATTGGGAATAGGCCTGTATATCATTTGCTTGACTCAAATCAAAAACAGTTTTATAAGTATTAAAATTTTTAGAAAATCATTAATTTCCCAACATTTTGCAAATGTGAATTTATATCCCTAATTTACGTCAGATCCATGGCATACAAATGAAGACCCCCTGAAGTCACGAACCCTGAGCTAAGACCAAGCCATCAACATCTTTATGCATATGAAAAGCGTACATAGATGAAACGACCTCTTTGTACTTCACATCACAGCAATGTCTTGCTTCTTATCTTCTTCAGCCCGAGCCTAGGCCACCATGAAATTATCTGTAGCAGACAAACGTCTCCATAAGAGCAATAATCATTCGTATGTACTTTTAATATATGTATAGCTTCAAACTGCAAGGGGTTATCTTCGACTTGACTCAGTTTCTGATATGCACTCGATTTTATGACGCTGCTATATTGTATTTCAAACTCTTGTAGTGTGCACATTTATGAGTGTGTTATGACTGAACAATCCATTTAAATGTGCATTAAATTGCGTGATAAATTGCTAGCTGATTGTTATGGACCAACCCGCTGATATATGCATAAATAATTAGTTTGGTAGAGCAACAATAAAATGTGTTGTGCAAAGTTTAATTACGAAAGTGCTAGAGATTGTTCAATAGAGCAGCAGTACATAGACTATTTCTGGCATCGCTTAGTGCAACTATCAAAAAAAAAAATAAAAAGGAATATGAGGAATGGGAGGAAGAGGTGCCGGATGATGGCAAACAAATTGTGCAAATGGCAAGTGCTGGAAATGCCTGGCCACAGAGTTGATAGAAAATATGCCGGCTGGACAAAGGATTTCTGACCAAAAATTGAACCAAAAACTAATTTTTGGTGCCAAGCAGCAGCTGAAATTGACAGGCGGCTTGGGCGGCTTGGGGAATTGCGAAATGGCATCGAAATTTGGAGCAAAACACAGTGGTGGCATTTTTATGGAGAAGGCTATCAAATATAATTTAGATAAAATCCATTTCCTCAATTTAAGAAGTTATAGTCCCAAATAAAACCCAAGTCTCTGCTGATAAAAAATTGTCCTGTACACATATGAGGTAGACTTCTGCACACACACACACACACATGCACCCCGGGAGCAAAATAGTGAAATGAAAACAAGTTGAACAAGTTTCCGACACCTTAGCACTAGCCAAAAAAAAAAAAGAAGAAAAAAGATACAATGTGGACTCTCCCAGTTGTTGCCACTAACTTAGTTCCCGTCGCTCTCTTTGTCACGGCAAACTGGAGATGGACTCTGTGGGGCCTGGGCCATTTATTCCGTTTGCCTTTGCAGATTTGTTGCCAGGACTCGAGACAAACATCTTCCGGTCATGTGTGTGTGGGTGTCTCCCTTCTCTCTAATGAAAAAGTTCTTATGAATAATAAATGCATTAAAGAAACTTCCAGGTACAAACAAAAGTTTTGTTATTATATTTCATGTGGCTGACAAACATTTATAAATAATACATTTTGCGTTACCAAAATGTTAAAAAGGTGGCAAATGAAACAGTCGACACTTGAAGTGTTCCGCCCGGCTCAGCGGCCTTGCATTAAGGGTTTGTAAACAGGGACCGACTTAAAAATAGCATCCAATGCCTAATCTGGAGTGCGTTCTGTTTATATCATTGAATGAGCTGTGCGGCAATGTGTTAAACATCTTTTAGCGTTGACAAAATTGCAGCAGGGAAGGCTGCTGCAGCTGCCGCAATTAGAAGATGCAACGCAATAGGAAAGTGTATCTGATGGATGTGCATGCGGCGCGTGTATGTGTTAATAGTAACAATAACAAATGCAATGGCAATGCCGAGAGAGGGGAGGGAGAGTACGGTGAGTGAACGAGCATGAGAGCGCTGAGTGAAAGAGCAGAGCTAATGGTGAGGCAGCCAAGTCAATCTCAGGCAATTTAAAATTCTGTTTGGTTTTTGGATACTAAGAAAATTCAAAGAGAAGATTTATAATTTAATATCTTACTTATTAAACATTCAGTATTTATGCTTTTAGCTTAAACTTGAGATAATTTTTAGTAAACAACTAGTTTTGTTTCACCAAACAATCAAAAAATTAAAATTGTTTTCAGCGACGAAGCTTATTTTTAACTCAATGGGTACGTCAACAAACTGAATTGCCAAATTTGATCTGAAGAGCAGAGAGAGGCAGCCATCAATGCATCCTGCAAAATGCACTGTTAGTTACGGGTTGTAGTTCGGCGGGATCATTGGACCGTACTTTTTTCAAAACTTCAAGAAATCATGAAATCCGCAACGTTACAGTCAATGGAGCAAGGTACCATGCGATGATTACCGACTTTTTTGTTGCCCAAAATGGAAGAATTGGAATTGGATAACATGTGGCTTCAACAAGATGGTGCCACATGCCACACATCTCGCGAAAACATTTACCAATTGAGAGGCGAGTTTGGTGAGCAATTAATCTCACCTTTTGGACCAGTCCATTGGCCAAGATAATATGATTTGATCCCACTAGACTATTTATACTCGTAACTCGCAGAGTTAAAATGATATACTAATCTCGTGCATATGTATGTAACAGGCAGAAGGAAACATTTCGACATTTATATATATAAAGTATATATATTCTTGATCAGCATCAGCAGCCGAGTCGATATAGCCATGTTCGTCTGTCCGTTCGTCTGTATGAACACCTAAATTTCAGAAACTAGAAGAGCTATAGCAACCCAAGTTGAAATGAAGACTTCTTTTGTGATCACGCACCACCCTCTCCCACCCCCACAATAAAACATGTTGAAAAACTTCCACAATTTCTAAGATATAGATCTCTACTTCGAAACTCACATTTATATACCCAACATCTATAATCTGTCAAACTTTCATAAAGATCGGATAATAAATAGCGGAGTTATAAGAATATCACCTTTTGTCATACGTTCAAATATGTTGTGTACTTTTAAGCTTTTCCCCCTAAATACTTTTGTCATATGGTTGGGGTCAACATGCGCTGTCTGCAAACATTATGTTAATAAGTAGATATAATTGTTAGTCATCTGTTAATTAACATAAAGGAAGGCTATTAAACATTTTTTCCTTTGAATAACGAGTAAATCGAAGTCGGGCAGGGCCGACTTTAATTTACGCTCTCGTTTTTGTGGGGGGGTACGTGAAGTCTCTCGTGTTTAGCCACAATTACACCCCTGGAAGCCAACATTACAGCTGCCATTGGAGAGATATCGTCCGAAATGCTGGAAAAAGTATGCCAAAATTGAAGCTTACAGATGGACTACCTCAGGCGTAGCCGCGGGCAGCATTTACTTGAAATAATCTTTAAAAAGTAATTGGCAGGCATTGGTGTATTGCTCCAAATAAATATTTCATTTACTTATCGCCAATTTTCAGTTTTTATTCCCTTGTAGAGGGTATATTAAAATTGTCCACATGTTTGTAACGCATAGAAGGAAGCATCTTCGACTACATAAAGTATATGAGTGAGTTGATATAGCCATGTCTGTCCGTATTTCCGTCTGTTACTATGCTATTTCCTCCGTCAGTTTTAAAGCTATCTTAACCAAACTATGTACGAAGTCTTTTGGTACAAATACGCTGCACATTTGTCGGAACCGGCCGGATCGGATGACTATATCATATAGCTGTCGTAGGAACTATCGGTCGAAAAATTAGTTTTAGATAGAAAAACTCTTTTGTCTTCAACTTCAAACGAGCCTAAGCCTTGTATTAATAAGTTTTCTATGCTTTTACATAATTCCACAAATTTTGATGGAAATCGGTCAACTATATAGTCTAGCTGCCATACAAAATATAGTTCTGAAAAAAAATCTTAGTTGGAAAAACTTTTTTGTTTTCAATGCTATCGCTCCCAAACTTGTTACTGATCAATATTACATGCCACGACACAGCTTTGCCAAGTTTACTCCAAATCGGATGACTATAACATATATCTGCCATAGGAGCGATCGGTCGAAAAAGTAGTTCTAGTGAGAAAAACTTTTTTGTCTTCAGCGCAAACGTTCCCAAACCTCGTATTTAAAAGTTTTCTATACTTTTACATAATTCCATCAAGTTTTATGAAAATCGACCAACTATATAGCATAACTATGATACAAAAGATAGTTGTGAAAAAAAATTGTAGTAGAAAAAACTTTTTTGTTTTCAATGCTATCGCTCCCAAACTTGTTACTGATTAATATGATATGCTACCACACAATTCTGCCAAGTTTGATCCAAATCAGATGACTATAACATATAGCTGCCATAGGAGCGATCGGTCGAAAAAGTAGTTCTAGTGAGAAAAACTTTTTTGTTTTCAATGTTAGCGTCTGTATGCCTTCCAGCTATGAATATTATCGGTTTTCACACAGTTTTGGGAAGTTTGGTCAAAATCGGATGAATATATCGTATAACAAACTGGCAAGCAAATGGCCAAAGTAGTGGCGGCATCTACTGCTAAGTTTGGGAAATAGCTCAGCTAAGAAAGTTCTACGAACATCATTTAAAACCTTAATTTGTATAAATTATACAAGGTACAAGGGTATATAAACTTCGGTCAAGCTTTCCTTTATTATTTGGAAAAACAAAAACCGAACCTAGTTTCAGCAACCTTCTGAACCTGTTTCGTAAACCTGAACCCAAAAATGTTTGCGGGTTCGAACCTCGGAGAAACCCCCTTCCGATTTTTAGGAGATTTGCTGCCCTGGTTATCATTCATACGTTCTCTACTACAGCTTACAAAAGTGCCTGGACTTTAAAATTACGATTTTGCCTCCACCTTCTATGTACATAAATGTGCCGACATGTTTTTCCCATTTAACAACTTGTCCCATGTGTTAACACAGTACAACACTAAAAAAACCCCGTCATCAGACCCTTAAATTATTATAAGAGGGACCTCTGTAAGCATCATTTCATACCCAGTTTTTCAAATAAATCCTTGGTTCGCTTTCTATGGGTACTTTTGTACTTGCAACACGCAACGACAACAATTTTAACTTAGTTATTAAAGGTTTAGGATAAAAATCTGGAAAATTCAGCAAATGTGGGTAGGGTCATTGAGAGCACAATACAAAAAATTCACTTCAATCATACAATTGGTTAAGGTACCTCCAGACGGAGTTAAACCTTAAATCTTGAATATCTTTAAAAGCGCACGATAGATTTTTATTAAAATCAATAGTTCTGATGGTATAATGTACATTTGCATTTCCCTAAGAGATGGTTCTCGACAGCCAAAAAACCGCAATATGGAGTACCATTTTTAGATTCACCCACGATTCACCCAGTTTTACGATTGAAGTGAATTTTTCATATTGCGTTCCCCATGACTCTGTTCGTATTTGCTGAATTTTGTAGATTTTTATCTTAAGCCATTAAAAACTAAGCTAAAATTGTTGTTGCTGTGTGTTGCAAGTACAAAAGTACCCATAGAACGCGAACCGAGGATTTATTTGATAAACTGGGTATGAGGTCATGCTTTCAGAGGTCCCTTCTATCATAATTTAAGGGTCTCATGCCGTGTTTTTTTTAAAAAGTTAGATTTCGTCGAACTGTGTATTATGTCGAGATTGAATATGATTTTGATGTTTAACATAAGTTCTAAATAAAACTGACTAAATTTATTCAGTGGATGAATGGTATGGTAGTGGGACAATTTAGAACAGAGCCGGCCAGCCATAACTACCAGGAGCCGAAGTCAGTCGTGTTTTTAAGCAAACGAGAGCCGAACTCTTGATTGTGTGAATCGGTGAACACTGAATTGCAAGTAAAACGGTTGAAGTTTGGAGAGAGCACTCTTGCTCACCAACACAAGCACACTTTCTTGTCTTCTCCATTTGATCGGCTCTGATTAAGAAGGTCTTCGATGCAGCCAAAACCACTAACCAACCCGGTTCGGTTTGCAGACTTTATTTAACACAATTTGCTGTTAGTTTTAATTTTATTTGATCACAGATTACGATGTATTTGCGAATACCTATTGTATTTCATTTGTTTCACAAGTATTTAACTTTCCAATAGCTTTTGCATATATCTCACAAAGTAGGATTTTGTACTCCAGTTCGCCCTTGATTTTAGTTGGTTGGGTTTTTCCCATAATTTTGTCAGCTACTTCGCTTGTGTTCTAAAATAAGTTTTCAAATAACTTTTGTTGATTTTTGAATAATTTTTATTTGATACTCGATTCTATTCAAAATAATTCCCTAATAAATATATAAAAAATTCCCCAGTTAAATAAATGTTTGTACTCATTTCCGTATTTAGGTTTAATTCATAAATTGCCAACTAAAAACTCACTCGAAAACCACTCAGTCTGGTCTCTCTCAGTCTTAACTCGCACTCTCTCCTGCTCTCTCCCAAAGACTCTCACTCTCTGGCCATCAGCCCTTTACAGTGGCGCCATTTCAGCCAGCAGCGGCTTTTAATGGAACTATTCACCAAAGAGAGCCTCGTTTAAACGAACTACCCCGAAACACACAGGCGTTCTCGCACTTCACTCGTATCTCTGAGATACGTTTTGTCGGTTTGGGCCAGCCTTAGTTTGCCGCTTCGCTGGCAGTCTGCAGGCGAAACTGAAAACAGTTCGAGTGCGAGCGCCGTACGGTACGGACGTGTGGGCCACGCACAAATTTAGTTCAAAACGCAAACGCAAAGTCAAGTCAAGTCAAAGATAGAATCAAAAAAAACACACAGAATAATAAGTGAAGTGCTGAAGTGAAGAGAAATTCATGAAAATTGATTCAATAAAATGTGTGCCTAGTGAAACTGTGGAAAGTGTGGAAAATTAAGGAAAATGTCAATTTCATGTCCACCAAAAAAGTGAAAATCCAAGACAGAACAAAATTTTGTGGAAAATCTGTAAAGATACTAAGAGAACGCTAGAGAAGAGGAAGTGTAGAATGGAGCTATTGGCTGGTCTAAGCCTGCTACTGCTGCTAAGCGGTGGCAGCCGGGCTGCAATAGTGACCAAGGATCGAGGCAGCGATAGCAGTGCCAGTGCCATGCTGGGCGGTGGAGCCGGTGCTGCTACCGTCTCCTTGTCCAGCGATTACTCCTCTCTGCTGTCCGCCAATTTGCCGGCTGTGTCATCGCCGGCACCAGCTGCTCCCAGTGGGCCGAATAATCAATGTGCCTGGACATACAATGGCACCAGCTCCGTAAGCTGTGCTCTCAGGCTAATTGAACGCCAGCCGGGCCTGGACTTGCAGGGAGCCGATGGCAGCACCCAATTGACCATTAAATGCAGCGATTTGTATCTGTTCGAGTCCACGCTACCCGTGGCGGTGTTTGCCCGTCTGCAGACGCTGGAGTCGCTGCGCCTGGAGTCCTGCAAAATGATGCAGCTGCCCAACAATGCCTTCGAGGGCTTGGCCGCCCTCAAGTCACTGAGGCTGAGCACACGCAATGCTGAATGGGGTCCGGCCAAGGCTTTGGAGCTGTACCCCGACTCGCTGAACGGTCTTAAGCAGCTGACCGAATTGGATTTGAGTGACAACAATTTGCGTGCCCTGCCCGCTGGCTTCCTCTGTCCAGTGGGCAATCTGCAGACACTCAACCTGACACGCAATCGTATACGCACGGCCGAGCAGCTGGGATTTGCGGACATGACCTGCAGCGGAGGCAGTGAACTGCAACTGTTCGATGCCAGTCACAATGAGTTGCGCTCCATTACGGAAAGTTGGGGCATATCGAGACTGAGGCGACTGCAGCATCTCAATCTGCAGCATAATAACATCTCGGAGTTGTCGGGCGAGGCGTTGGCGGGTTTGTCATCGCTGAGGATTGTCAACTTGAGTAATAATCATTTGGAGACGCTGCCGGAGGGTTTATTTGCGGGCTCCAAGGAACTGCGTGAGATACATCTGCAAAACAATGAGCTTTATGAGTTGCCACGTGGACTATTCCATCGGCTGGAACAGCTACTGGTGGTCGACTTGTCCGGCAATCAGTTGACCTCCAATCATGTGGATAATACCACCTTTGCGGGGCTGATACGTTTGATCGTGCTCAATTTGGCACACAATGCACTGACCCGCATTGACTATCGCACCTTCAAGGAGTTGTATTTCCTGCAAATTTTGAATCTACGCAACAATTCCATTGGACATATAGAGGATAATGCTTTTCTGCCTTTGTATAATCTGCATACGCTCAATCTGGCCGAGAATCGTTTGCACACTTTGGATGATAAGCTGTTCAATGGATTGTATGTGTTGTCAAAACTTACCTTAAATAACAACTTGATTAGCGTGGTGGAAGCGGCTGTGTTCAAGAACTGCTCGGATTTGAAGGAATTGGATTTGAGTTCGAATCAATTGAATGAAGTGCCTCGCGCTCTGCAGGATTTGGCCATGTTGCGTACCTTGGATTTGGGAGAAAATCAAATACGCACCTTTGATAATCAAAGTTTCAAGAATCTGCACCAGCTGACGGGTTTACGTTTGATAGACAATCAAATTGGCAACATTTCGGTGGGCATGTTTGCGGATCTGCCACGTTTGAGTGTTTTGAATTTGGCCAAGAATCGTATACAGAGCATAGAGAGAGGTTCATTTGATCAGAACTTTGAACTGGAGGCCATACGTTTGGATAGGAATTTCCTGTCGGATATTAATGGTGTATTTGCTACATTGGTGTCTCTTCTGTGGTTGAATCTCTCCGAGAATCATTTGGTATGGTTTGATTATGCTTTTATACCCTCGAATTTGAAATGGTTGGACATACATGGCAATTATATAGAGGCTTTGGGTAACTACTACAAACTGCAGGAGGAGATACGTGTCAAGACTCTAGATGCGAGTCACAATAGGATAACAGAAATTGGACCCATGTCCATACCCAACACCATAGAGCTGCTGTTTATTAACAACAATTTGATAGGCAATGTTTTGCCAAATGCTTTTGTGGATAAGATTAATCTGGCACGGGTGGATCTGTATGCCAATCAGTTGACCAAGTTGCAGCTGCAACAGCTGAGAGTGGCTCCCGTTTTGGCACCCAAACCCTTGCCGGAATTCTATTTGGGTGGCAATCCCTTTGAGTGTGACTGCACCATGGACTGGCTGCAGCGAATTAACAATCTGACCACACGTCAGCATCCACGTGTCATGGATATGCCCAATATAGAGTGTGTAATGCCGCATAATCGTGGTGCGGCCGTGCGTCCTTTGAGTTCGTTGATGCCGCAGGATTTCCTCTGCCGTTATGAGTCGCATTGCTTTGCCCTGTGCCACTGCTGTGACTTTGATGCCTGCGACTGTGAGATGACTTGCCCCCACAACTGTACCTGCTATCATGATCAGATTTGGTCCACCAATGTGGTGGATTGTGGTGGTCAACAGACCAAAGATTTGCCACGGCGTGTGCCCATGGATTCGAGTATTGTATACCTGGATGGCAATCAGTTTCCTTTGCTCAAGAATCATGCCTTTATAGGACGCAAGAATCTCAAATCTTTGTATGTGAATGGTTCCCAGGTGGCGGGCATACAAAACCGCACCTTTGCCAGCTTGGCCTCGCTGCAGTTACTCCACCTGGCCGACAATCGTCTGGAGGTGTTACATGGTTATGAGTTTGAGCAGTTGTCCTCGCTGCGTCAGCTTTATTTGCAGAACAATTTGCTGGCCACCTTGGAGAATGCCACCTTGGCTCCATTGGTCTCACTGGAACTGCTACGCATAGATGGTAATCGTTTGGTCACCCTGCCCATTTGGCAGCTGCATGTCACCCATTTTGGTCAGCGTTTGCATTCCATAACGCTGGGACGCAATCCCTGGAGCTGTCGCTGTCAATTCCTGCAGGCACTCACCTCCTATGTGTCGGACTATGCGGTTATAGTGCAGGATGCACAGGATATTTACTGCCTGGAAACGCCTCAGACTGCAGCCGCTTCGTATGACTCCTCCGATTTGTCCTTGGCTACTCAACAGAAACGTCAGCTGGACTTCAATTCCACGGGAGCTGCCTGTACGGATTATTATTCAGGTGGTTCCATGCTGCAGCATGGCATACCCGAGTCCTATATACCTCTACTGGCTGCCGCCCTTGCCCTGGTCTTTCTTTTGGTCATCATTATAATGGTATTTGTGTTCCGGGAATCTTTACGCATTTGGTTATTTGCCCACTATGGTGTCAGAGTGTTTGGTCCACGCTGTGAGGAGTCCGAGAAGCTGTACGATGCTGTTCTGCTGCACTCGGCCAAAGATTCGGAGTTTGTTTGCCAGCATTTGGCTACTGAACTGGAGGCTGGACGTCCTCCTTTGAGAGTTTGCCTGCAACATCGTGACTTGGCTCACGATGCCACCCACTATCAGCTGCTGGAGGCCTCCAGAGTATCCCGTCGTGTGGTCATTCTTTTAACCCGCAACTTTCTGCAAACCGAATGGTCACGCTGTGAACTCAGACGCTCAGTGCACGATGCCCTGCGTGGACGTCCCCAAAAACTGGTGATTATCGAGGAACCGGAGGTGTCCTTTGAGGCTGAGAGCGACATTGAGCTGCTGCCCTATCTCAAGACCTCGGCCGTGCATCGCATACGCCGCTCCGATCGTCATTTCTGGGAGAAACTGCGCTATGCCCTGCCCGTGGACTATCCCACTTATCGTGGGAATAACTACACCCTGGATCACAATCATGAGCGCATCAAGCAGCCCGCCAGTCCGGGATTGCTCTATCGCCAGGCTCCACCGCCTGCCTACTGCGGGCCAGCTCAGGTTGAGGCGGCCGGCTCAGCTGCTCCACCGGAGCAGAACTATTCCACAGCCACCACAGCCACGCCCAGTCCCAGGCCACAAAGACGTGGCGGCGATCATCCGGGTGGCTCGCAGGGTGCGCATCATTTGCATGCTCAATACTATCAGCAACATGGCATGCGTCCACCCTCAGAGCACATCTATTCCAGCATTGATTCAGACTACTCCACGCTGGACAATGAGCAGCATATGCTGATGATGCCGGCTAATCCCTCATTGGAGGCCCAGCGAGCACAGACCTGGCGACCCAAGCAGCAGCAACAAATGCAGAGTGCACCCAATGCCACTTTGGGTCCCCCCAGCAACAAGCAGCAGCAGCAGCAGCAACAACAACCGACGCCTCAGCAGCCGCCACAACAACCCACTGGTTCAGGTCAGCAACAGGGTCCACATGTCCAGGCGTATCTGGTCTAGAGTTGCATTCAAACAAAGTGACAGTGATTTCTTTAGGGACTGGTTCCTGTGCATCATTTTAATTACTAAAATATGTGCGAGTTAAGCTAAGAGATTAAAAACGAGAGATGGAGAGAGAGGAGGGTAGGAGCAGGAAGCGCCTACAAATAGTTTTTGTTTATCCAGTGTAAAGTCATTTTAGTTGCACTAAACAAACACCCAGATACCAAGATACAAGATACAGATGCATTTTTAGTTGAGCATTGTTGTGCGTGTGTGTGTGTGTTTATGTAGCGCGGACACAGAAATGGAAGCTATGACAATGTCAAGTTGTGTGTTAAAAACGGAAGCAAGCGTTTTGAGAGGTGGAGAGAAAACATATTTGCGAGTTGGGTGAAACTTTTGACAGAGAAAACTTTTCATTTGCTTAGCTGCAAATTGCATACAAGAATTTCTGATAACTTTTTAATCTAGTTTTAATCAGTTAGACCAGAAAACTATGCAGAACTCATAACTGAAACTAGTTGTTTGTTAAAAGTATATTAGAAAAGGGTTTAGAAATAATGAACTTACTTTTCACACTATCAGAAATTAGTAGGAAAACTTTAAAAAAGCCTCAAAATTGTCAAGATTAACCGGTTTTCTTTTAACTAATAACAATAAAATGTATTGATGTTTCATAGAAGATGCTAGGGAAACATTTACTTGAAACTAAGCAAACGCCACAGCTGTTGCTCTAGGCTTAACAGCTGCAGCTTTTCACATCACTTTCACTTTGGGAGTTCCCAAATTAATGGAGTGACGTGTGCGGGGAAGTCAACAACAAAGATTGTTGTTGAAAGGATAGCTGGTGTTAGGTGGCTGCTTGCTTTTATAGTGTTGATATATATGGTGGTTCATGAGAAATCTTATTTTCATGACCTTGACCCAACTTAATTTGCTCATAAGGCAGCAACAAGGTGCACCAATTCAATAACAAACTAAATGAAACTAAATTAAACTAATTAGTTACAAAAATTCAAGAACTTTCTTACCATTTCCAAGGCTAAAATCAATTTTGAAACCAATTTCATGTTCTTGGAAAGTTCTTAACGTCATAAATATTTTCAAAGTTGTCTTTGAGAAAATATTAGGAGTCAAAAAGGCATTTTGAAACTTTTATCTCATATTTGTAGTTACAGAATTTATGAATTGAAAGAGGAGACCTTCGTTTTACTTCTTGCCATACTGTTAAATTGATATACTCATAAAATTATTTCAATCCATTAATTAATTGCACTTCTAAAGATGAAGAAATGCATGATACAAATATCCAAGACAAGGCTGTCGCTCAATGCACTTTCTTCTCGGTTGGCATTTCTTCAGAAAGTAAAGGCATGTGTGCTTGAGCATTGACAATTTAAGGCTAACTGCCAAACCTGGTGTAGTTATATCATGGAACATCCTCTTTTAGTTTTCATAATTCAGTGGAGAAGTTCACTTAACTTCTTGCCATACTGTCAAATTGGCATACTCATAAAATCAAACAATATAAAGCTCTTTTTAACTCTTATTAAGGTTGATCCATGAGATACATCTTGTCGTATCATGGGTTGATTCTTTTCAAAAGCAACTGTGCCTAAAAGTATACTCCATTTTACTTACTCAAGTCGCTCTTTAGACTATGAAAACTGGTTCAAGTTTGATCATTCTCCGGGGGCCTAAAATCAGACAGCCACTTATCCAGTTTGTGTCTTACTTATGAACGAACCGATGCGGGTGAATAGCATGTTCTAGTTTGAACAAAAGTACAGAGCTGTAAATGTTAAATTTTCATTACCCTTATCATAACAATTTTTGGGTAAATCAGATATTCAAATCGTTTGTTAAATGAAAATTTACAACCGAAATTACTACAATAATTTTTAAGAACTACACCGAGAATTCAAATGAACTTCTCAAAACATAAATTTTTCATTTCATTTGGCAAGCAAATAATATCTTTTTGATCAAAAATCATATCATTTACTTAAATTGATATTAAATAGATTTAGATTGATACTATTACTGTTCCATTTAATGATATGTTGAAAAATATCGATTTGAACTTTTTCGCATATTAATTTGAAGTATTTTCATATCAGAGTAAAATTGATATAAAAAATTTCATTTTTAATTCTCGTTGTACCAAAAAGTACAATTTTAAGTTAAAAGTACTGAAAAATTGAAATGGTAATGAAATTTTATTATACCCAAAAATTCGTTATGATAACTTCTTAAGATTGACTTTCATATTCTGAACTTTTTTGTGAATCCTTTGAAAGATATGATTATCTTAAAAACCTTCTGAACCTTTAACCAATGCCTTCTTGCAAGTAAGCAAACATCTTTGTTTACTTGCACTTTTCAATGTAAAGCCTCCATTTGACCATACATATAATATTTTTATTTGGATTCCAGTTCTTAAAATTTTTGTAAAAACTACATAATAATTAGACAGTTGCGTTTGATTCCCCTTTTATTTGAGATATCGCTCTCTTACTTCAAGACTGGCATAACTCAAAATAACCGATTTTTTAAAAACGAGTTCAAAGTTCTCAATGGAGAAGAAGGTGACGTACCAAAGGAGAGGTCCCACAGAAAATAGTTCTTTAAGTTTCGAGCTAATCTAGTGAAATATTATAAATTTAAAATGCTCATTAAGAAAAATTGGAAAATATGATGTTTTAACTGAATGCCGAAGCATCTTTGCGCAATAAGGACTGCAGGACTTGCATTAACATGAAAATGAACCTGTAATCTCATCTCGCATGGAAAGTATAAATGATATCAATATGAAAATTTTACACAATGTAGAACTCGATATAGCGAATATTGCTGCTTTATTAAGTTAAAAATCATATTTTTTGAGTTTTGCCAGTCTTTGCCAGTCTTTTTTCAGCACTTAATTGCTCACAGCTCCTGTCTATGTTAATAGATTCTGTTCATCGACATCTTATTTTCTTCGTAGAAGTGCGGTTCTTAAGTAGAAAAAATTAAAAATAGTTTGTTTTTAGTTTTTAAATATTTTTCTTAGGCGTTTGGAAACAAAATTCAGTACGTTTTCGAGCAAAAAATCGATTTTTTTGAAATATTTTTGATATTTGTATTCAAAATACTTTTCCGATTAGAAAACCATGTTCTACGCGATTATAGACAATTTAATTACATTTCGATTTCTATCTTGATTGCCTCCATCTGACGATTATGAAGTGATATATGGCTTAAAATGTAGGTGCATCCAACGAAAAAAATGAAAAAATATTCATATTTAAATTGTTTTGAAATCGATTTTGAGATTAACAATCCAAACTGCACTTAAAAATCCTTCCAGCAGAAATGGGTCCTTTTGGCTGTAAACTAGTGTAATCAATGAACTTAAATGAAGGTACATGGAATATCGATTTGGTTATCTGTATAGCAGTTTCTGGGGCCTGCCGGTCCTCTCATCAAAAAACTTAGCAATGAGCTTAGCAAATTTGCTAGAACAAAGATTTGTTTGAGATCGTTCGAATAGTGTAATAGTCAATCTGAGTAGTTCATATGAGAAAAAATGTTTTGATCATAAGTTTATTAGTCTATCTAAGCTCTCTTATGAGTTTTTTTTGACAGCCTACTTTCTTACTTTTTCCAAGCAAGTCATATAAATACTCAGACAAGTCAAACAACTGTTTTAGTTCACACATGAATGTCTTTTTATGCAATCAACTAGGGTCCCACTTATTTCAACCTAAAAATAGTTACTTCATTAATGAAAACAAATTGGAATAAGTCTAATTAGGAACTTGGTTTAGGAAAGGTATAAAACGGCACCCAGTTAAGTACTATCTATCTAGAGTAGATGTTTTCTAAATACAGAAAATGTATACATTTCCAAACCATTTCCGTCAACTGATGTATTAGTCAAGGCAGGCCTTGATCTTAAAAATGAATATAACTTTCAATATAGAGAAGTATCCTTGATAGTGTTGGTAGAAAGCAATACAAGAAATAAAAAGTATTGGAAATGAATTGTATTGGCTCAAAAGTAGACTTGTTTGTCCAGCTAAATGTTTGCATACAAAACAAAAAACCAATTTCAAATAAAAATTTTGCTAATCATTTGCCAAAGAGCTTAAGCTTGGAGTTAAAGTAACTTGTTGCAAACTGTCGTCAGCCAACTTTTTGTTGCCACAAACAGATTTCGGACTTTATTTCGATAGCTCCATGCGTTTTAGTATCGTAAAACTCTCGTTAACGACATTATAACAAAGGTTTCGAAACAAAAAACTCGCCAGCCACATTTAAATTGTATTCATGACAAATTCTGAAAACTAGATTTGGTCTTAGAAAACTTTTAAGCTGCTAAAATTTCAATTAATAACAGCTTTCTCTATCTTAAATTTAGTTTGAGTTAATTTCAATTTCAAAGCTTTAGCACACAACTTACTACTTAGCTCAGATCATGATATTATGCATTAAATTTGGGCCTATATTTGTTTCACTTCTCTGTAGATTTCTTCAAGCAAAAAGTATCAAGATAAAGACAGCATATAAAACACAGCTTCCATTTCTAAGCTACTCTAAACGCGAACACCTCCACACACACACACACATCAAAACAAAATGAATAGAACTGTAAATAACACACACACATTTATACACTAACATATACTGCCTATAAGATATATACACCAATTATATAGCAGATATATCTAAATATATATATATATATAAAAATTCCATTACACTGGCAAAAAAAAATGTAATCCTGTGCAGAGATACTATGTAATCCAATAAATTGTAAAGAAAGCAACACTCACACACATCTCCTTCAGACACTCACACACACACACACACACACACACTAACTAAATACAAAAAGTAATAAATGCATTAACAATTAGCTAGCCAACATACATATAAATACATAATATGCCGTAAAGCAGCAGCTCATTTTAAACATTTACGCTTACCAAATTAAACGAGGGCAAACTAAAAACTGATATTAAGGCAACAACTCTATATATATATATATGTAAATGTATGTATTGTATTGTATTTGATGTAATTTCGATCGTCAACTCGCCTACTCGTCTAAAACCACTAAACGGAATAAAATGGAAACTCATGTAAGACACTTGTACCAGTATGATAAACCCAAAACTGTTATTTAATTTTATCATTTTGTAATATATAGAATCGAAGCTGTACATCTAAGTTTAGTTCTTATGGCCACACTCTCTAACGATTAATTGTACTCTATTTGATAATGATAATTCAATTTTGTGAATAATAAACTATTTATATATATATATATAAAACTATTATACAGACATCTATGTACGACAAACAAAGATATTTTTCTGTTTCGCAAGCGAACAAATGCAAATGAAATGAAAAACTTTTTTAAAACAAAAAACTATGTTTCTGTGGATTTGGGGTATGGGTATGGGTGAGGGGTCTCTTTTTTTTATTATTATTATTATTGTGTTTTTTGCTAATTTAATTCATCATGCACATGAGTTGCTGTTTTGTAATCCTCACGCATTGCCAGAGAGCGAGCGACGGCGGCGGCGGCGGTGGCGGCCTGTCAAAGTCAACTGAGCAAACGTAACTCAGATACACGCCGCCAGAGTGATAAATCATTTTTTTGTTTTTGTATAGAGTGCTGTGCGTGTGTGTGTGTGTGTGTATAAACCCAAATACAAATGCGCATCGCGTTGCAGACGCATGTTTCCCCTACACCCCCGCTTCAACCCTGTCCATCACTCTGGGATGTCTATAGCGCCTCTCTCTTCATAGTGGTTGGTTGCTTGTCTGTTTAAATGATGGCCACGGCAGCTCTGTGTATCAAATTGAAGGGTAACATACACACACACACACACACACACACACGCACTCACTCACACTTATACCTATCCAAGCGTTTTACGAGTTCAGAGTACATTTCTATGATGGTTTTGGCATTTATGCCAAGCCAAGCTCAAGTGTCGGCCAAAGTGCGATATGCCAAAGAGTGCCGCCAGGCTTTGAAACCCACAGAAATAGAAAAGAGCTGACTAAGTGATTGTGTCAAAGTGTGGCTCACCACAGCAGGCAATAACAACAACAACACAGACGGACTGCTGCTCGGCATAAGTATTTTATATTGAGATAACATTGGGATAAACGGTCATACATGGACTTAACATTTCTTTATAGTAGCTTGTGAGTTATACCAAGTAGCCAGCATCAGTGGAAGAAAGAATTTCAAAACAAAAAAATATGGATAGCTTTGTTAGAAAATGAGCAATTGGTTTTATGGATTTATGAAGAAAAGCTCCAAAATTACTTTAATACTTTTATATATTCTGTTTAAGGATTTTGCCTGCAAACTAGAGTATGATGCAAAATGTACAATTCAGTACCGTCCCGTTCCTATCACCACTCACGCATATTTCATCCCGTCCCGATGATGAACTTAAGTATTTTCGTGCCCCCAGTAAAAGTATCTTGTAAAGTTGAAGAAAATTTCAATGACCAAATATCACCTACTTGGGATAAATTGTTGTCACTGAGGCACTTAAAAAATATCTGGAATGGAAAATTCGAATAATCATGCATTAGTCCCTTCCGTCCTTCCGTACTTCTATTCCGTTCCGAAATTTATAAATTCAAAACCTTCCCGATCCGATTTAGCAATTTTAAACGAACTATACGATATATTCATCCGATTTTAACCAAACTCCCCAAAGTTGTGTGGAAGCTGATAATATTCACAACTTGAAGGTACACACCTGATCATATTAATAGGTAACCACCCGAATTTTTTTAATTATAGATGGTTTTTTCGTACTTTTAGTGTTGACAACTTTTTAATTTTTCGTTTTTTGTTGTTGTCAATGTCTGGCCACACTGTGACAAAGAGTTGAAAGAGGGGCTGCTCCGTATATCAAAGCTTTTCTATAAATTGCGAGTCCACCACACATTTCGCCCGATCATAATAATAGGTACAGTCTCCGTTTCTCACAAGTATCAAGTGAATAAGTGATCTTTTGGTAACTAAAGGTAAATTAAGTATAGCTCCTGTCAATACAGAGAATTAAATAATTATTGTTTTTTAGAAAAAATGGGTCGAAATTCTCATTGTACTAAAGAAGAAGCTCGATTGGTTCTTAGTCTGAGAAAAGAAGGCAAATCTTTACGAGCCATCGCCAAATTATTGAACAGGTCTCATTATTTTGTTAAAAATGCATTAAAAAGAAAACCAGGACAGGAAACCTGTGGAAGGCCACAAAAAACAACAGAAACCCTTGACCACTACATAGTAACTTTGAGCAAAAAGGACCCATTTAAGTCATCGAAGGCTATTGCAGCCGAAATTGGGAATTCAATTAGTGCTCCAACTATCCGAAGAAGATTACAAGATGCCAACCTACCAGGAAGAATTGCCAGAAAAGTCCCACTTATGCGCAAAAAACCAAGATTAATTTGTTTGGGAATGACTGTGAAAGGAATGTTCGACGCCCTAATGGAAAGGAATTCCATCCACGGTTTACAAAAAAAACAGTCAAACATGGAGGTGCCAATATAATGGTATGGGGTTGCTTCTCCTGGTACGGCGTAGGTCCAATTTATCAGACTACGAACAAAATGAATGCTGAAGAGTACAAATCCATATTGGAAACAGTTATGGTACCGTATGCTGAGGACAGCTATACTATATAGTAGTCCGATTTTCATAAAACTAGATAAACTTATGTAAAAGCATAGAAAACTAATAAATACGAGGTTTGGGAACGTTCGGGTTCAAGACAAAAAAGTATTTCTCACTAAAACTACTTTTTCGACAGATAGTTTCTATGCCGGTTCCGTTAAGTGTGCAGCGTTTTTGTACCAAAAAACTTCGTGCAAAGTTTGGTTAAGATAGCTTTTAAACTGACGGCGGAGATCGCATTGAAACTGACGGACAGACGGTCATGGCTATATCGACACGGCTGTTGATGCCGATGAAGAACTTTGTAGGGCCGGAAATGATTCCTTCTCCCTGTTACATACTTTTGCACCAACTTAATATACTCTGTGTACCTTCTGACCCGGTTTGCTGCCTAAGTAGAGAGAGAGAAAGATTACAAAAGTATTGTATCGAAAAGTCCCCACGAACTTTTCGAAATAATAATTTAGGAAATCTTACATCTAAATGAAAGTCCAATGAAATGAATTTCTTAGCTAATTTTGTTATCATTCATACAAGTAGTTCTTAAAAACTCGAAATCAGACTAGATCAGCAAATAAATATCATGATAATGGCTCTTCAAAGTATGCTACTTAATGAATCCTATTAATTCAGGAAATATTGCTATTATGTATACCTTTAACTGCTCTGACAATTGGAGTAATAACAATATTATTATAATGAAAATGCGTTATTTGACTATCAACCCTGCAAACCTTTTGTTGTGTTTCTTATCTCTCTCGTCCAAGAGAGTTTGAGGATAGTTTAAGGGGAGAGTTTGGCGATAGTTTGGCGATTTACACATTAGATTTGGTTACAAATCATTCAAAATTCACTGAAATGTATATCAAACATTTTCTTTTTTTGGCTAAAAATATTAATTTTACCAATACAAATAAACGTATAAACAAGATAAATGACATTTAGTCAAATGTGCGTCCCTTTGATTTCAAACTGCTGACACTTTTGATTGGCGGATTCAATAAAAAGTAATATCTTAGATGACTTGCCTTAAATGCGAGCAGTGGCGCTGCCGTCTTAAACGTCGTTTCTATCGCGTTTCAAGAGAGAGAGACTCATTCATATCTTCAGGAAGAAACGATTTCATATCTCCAGAAGATACTTTCTATTATCTCCAGGAAGGATTGCTTTTTTATACCATAGAAGACACTTTTTCGTATCACTTCGAAGGGACTTTTTCTTATTCCCAGGCTTTCTTGTTCCTGAGAAGAGACATTTTCCTATCTCCCAGAATAAACGATTCCTTTCCTCCCAGAAGTGCCGCAGAGTGGCACACTTCTCCCAAAGAGAGATGAGAATGCGATTGCTATGCGATATCGCTAGAGTAAAGCGATACCTAGTGAAGGAATAGCATTCTTATCTTCTGCGATAAAAAATGTTTGCTGGGTATCTCATTAAAATAGATATAAATACAAGGAATAAAGCTTGCCTACTTTGAAGGACATTTATTATAAAAATTTTTAGAGAATTAACCAGGTACCTCATAAGCTCATAAATAAATCAAACGAATTTTGATATTGCAATAACAAAAGGGAATTAGATAGTCCAGACTTTTCGTAAGTTCGTAAATAATTTCATGGATTATAATGTTCCAAAAGACATAAGACGAGTTTCTCACACTCTTTTCGACAAACTAAGCTAAGGACAGTAGCCATTGAAGTTGACGGCTGCTTAAAAGCTATAAGCTTTTTTGAGGATCAGATGTTTAACAGCAGTCACACGTACAAGAATCAAGTCTTTGTTACCTATTCAAATGGTATAGCTAGAAGACTCTGGCTATCCAGGGAATTGAAATTGAATTGGATAGATAGGAGCTCGGAGGCTAAACATTTATTTGCCCAACAAATCATGCCTTCCCTTAAACTTCAAATTTTAGACTTCTTTAGTGATGTGTGGGCTTAGTTGTTATATTTTTAAGTAATAATAAATCTTCGCCAAATCAGAGACAAACAACTTCTAGAGCTCTTAATGAGCACAAGAAAATCTGTTTAAACGCTTCAAGTTGTAAACATAATTAAACTTAAGTTATTTTCTGGGAAATCAAAATATCTCGATAGGCCCACGCAAAAATTGTGCTTATTGTTTTTCTGAGGAAACCAAAAATAATAAACTGCTGAGGCACAATGAAGAGACACTTTGATTTGCAAGCTATCACAACGAACTTTTCACCTTTGTGCCAGAAAATGAAAATTGTTATTTATTATGTAACTAAGTGTGTGTGTGTGTGTGTGTGTGTTTGTGTATAGAAAAACCTGACCAAGCATTTCATTTCAATTTTCCCGTTGGCTTCCACACAGATTTATTTGCCTATTTCTGTGCGCGCGTGACGAAAAGCGTTTTTCCCTGACAATATGCCCAGCAGCCAGCCAGCCAGGAGTAAGTATCTATGGATATCGACAACTACTTTTGCCTGACATTGAGGCAATTGTCAGCCCAAAATTTGTGTCTTTGCTCCACATTTGACACTGTGAACTTTTGAGCAAGCAAATATTTTGCTGAACCTTTTTTATTACATTTAAATAATTTGATTGCCGGGGCGGGTCCAAGTCGAGCATTTAAGCTTGGCCCTTTTTATTTTGCAACAGTTTTCAATTCAATTTAATTCACTTTGGGTCTTGGCTGTGTGTGGCGTCTGATACTTTTTTTTATTTAATTTTTTCTGCACTCAGTTTTATTTCTTGCTGCATAAAAATTTATTATCATAATAAGCAGGCAGAGGCCGAGCAACATTTATATAGATATTTTCCCCCCCACTCACGCACACACATATGAGAGGCCAACCCCTGAAATGTTTTTTACGACTCTTGTGTTTTTGTTTTTGTTTCTGTTTTGATGGAAATTCGATATTTGCAACACGTATTGAATTTTGATCAGTTTGCTTAGTAAGTAATATAGAATATTTTGCCTTGCCGCTTCCCAACATTGATTTAAAGCACTGGCTAATTTCTGTGTTTTGTTACGGATATGGATTTTGCGTGTGTGTGTGGAAAACCCTCCCCTACTGGTGTAGGAGAAGAAGACACAACCCACAGATGCGTATCTGCAAACAATTAAGAAATTGTTAAATGAAATTTCCGAAAAAAATTCCTCAACTAGAGCTGGCCCCCAGAATGGTGCTGGGTCGTGCCCCTCGCCTGCCTGAAGCACAGTAGCTAAAACTCATGCCTGCTACCATTTGTATCTAGATACGCATTTCCTAGTCTAGTGTGGGGAGAGTGGAGGGTGTGTGTGTGTGTGTGTTTGTGCACTGGCATTGTTTCTTTTGTAGGTTTTGTAATTCTATTAGTTACAAGTTGTAGTGCGAAGAAGCTTTTGACGGGAGCAACAGAGCAACGACAACCTCAATGAAAGCAAATTAAAAAAGTTTACTTGTTGGTTTGGGGTCGAGGAAGAGTCACAGAAGGAAACAAACAAACAAACGGTATTCCCCCCCTCCCCATCACGCCCCTTCATTTCGATTTAAAATCGTTTCTTTTCTGTTTTTTTGCGTTGGCATGTTAACCGAAATTGACTGCAACTGATGTGAGAAATTGAGCTACTTTTATAGATACTCGTACGAAATGTAGTTGGAGTGCACAGAAAGAGGGAGAGAGAGAGGAGTTCGATAAAGACATGATGATACTGTGATGATAGTTGTGCCAGTTTTGGGTGGAAGTTGAAGGTGGAAATTAAGCAAGTTGAAATTCTTGCTCTTAACTAAATAAAACCGAACTTAAGTCACAGTTGACGATATATCTAAATCTTGAATGTCAAATAATATTTCATGGAAATTCAATATAAGCCAGTCCATTTTCAGTTCCAGCAATATTCCAAATTGCTTCTGAGACAAGCGCAACATGTTGCTTTCAACTTTTGTCATCAAATAAACAGCGAAAGTTAAAACAATTTTTGTCACTTTACAGATTTCTTCTCGTCGTCAAGAATATGTGGAACTGAAGTTGCTATCCAATAATTTGTCAAATGAAGCATCTTGGGTTGGTGAACATATGTATATCTGCATAATTCGATAACATAAATATGTGTAATTAACAGGAGTGCAACCCTTCTAAAAATCCGAGAGGTTTCAAACCCGCCAATCTTTTAGAAAACAAGTTTACGGAGGTATAGGTTCAGGTTCGACCCCGGCTTCAGATCAATTTTTGCTGGCTAATTCAGAGAAAGGTGGTATTCAAATAATAACATTCTGCACATTTAGTTCATCGAGAGAATAGACCAGCATTGAAAAGCCCTCAACGCTTGTTTTTTATACTATGTAACAGGGAGCAGGAATCATTTCCGACTTTATAAAGTATATATATTCTTGATCAGCATCAACAGCCAAGTCGATATAGCCGTGTCCGTCTATCCGTATAATCTAAAGAATCTCAGAGATGGTAAGAGATAAAGGTTTGATATGTATGGGACATAAGCTTCTCATACTAGCAGGCAGATTAAGTTTAGTTTCAATATATGCCACGCCCCCTGCGGCCCCAGCAATTTCGAAAAAACGTCATATCTTCCACAGTTTTGAAGATAAATAGTTCGTAACTTCGTAGTAATCAGTATTATATATCGATTTGCCAAAAAATTCATCAAGATCGGATGAACGATAGTCGAGTTATAAGCAAAACAAACAATTATAATGGGTACCACCGGCCGCAACGGCGATGGGCAGCACTTTTCACACCTTATGGCTTTTTTGCTACTTTTTGTGGTTTTTAACTTAAATTTATTACATATATATATAAACTTCGGGTGTACAGAGAATGTTATATACCTGACTAATATCACTCAAGTACAAGTGACCAAGATTTGGTTTTATGAGTTCAAAAATGGATGCCCAAAAGACGTTAAAATATACTAGACATTGATATAATTCTTGCTAAAGACTTACGGCTCTACGGCTTCTGCTCTCAGAGAATTAATAGAGAATTTTATACATTTCATGTCAATTTATGGTGAAGTTCTCTACAGACTTGTGAAGTAACGAACAAAAATTTGAGGTAAAAAGTAGCAGAAATAACGATTTGCCACAATTAACATTTTGCACGTTCGCAGCTAAGAACTAATGTTACGCTTAACAGCACATTTGTGGAGTCAATGTAAATGGGCTGTGGGCCTTATTTAGCTTTGAGCAGCTGACGCCACATTGACAACACACAATGTTGCGACGCCATTCATTTACCTTCAAGCAATAAGCGAACAACTGCAGTTAAATTTAAAACAAGAAGGATAAACTTACATCGTTTGTGCACTAATTAATTAACAGTTGCACTGGCTCGTTTGTAAATTGCTTAATAAAAATAGCAAAAATTCAAAAAAATAAATATTATTTGCTACAGTGTGAAGTCGAAGTCAATAGTCAAATAACTTTTGACTTTCATATAATCGGCTTGACCGACTTTTTTTCCTGTTTATTCTACTTACTTAATTGGGGGTATCATTTTTGGAGTAAAAAGCCATGAACCCAAATGAAACCTAGAGGTACTCAAGAAATAAAGTCAACCCACTTATGAATATGAGTTTCGAAATAGAACTTTGTGGGTTTTGATTGTTAGATCATTATAATTAGACATACAATAAATAATGGTAAGAAGGTTAGTTGGACATCGTAATTATTATCTTTTGTATGTGGAGGAATGACAATGGAAACCAAAAAAATTCAGTTAAACTTATTTCAGTGATAAATATAAGGTTGATTCACCCTGTGCCTAGAAGACGTGTAGTTTGTTTTAAAAATCTCGTTGCGCCGCGTGCGAACTTTGGCTGCAACAATTTGGTGATCCGAGTCTATGTTGGCACCTCGAATCGCACGCACGTCTAGAACACTCGATGAGTGCCTTCCGTCGATCACAACATGATCAATCTGATTTCGCGTTAGTTGATCAGGGGACTTCCAGGTCGCCTTATGGATGTCGCGATGTTTAAACCTGGTACTACTTATGACCATGTTCCTGCCCGCGGCAAAATCTATTAGCCTCTCTCCGTTACCGGAGGTTGTTTCATGAAGGCTAAATCGGCCGACTGTCGAGCCAAAAACTCCTTCTCTCCCAATTTTAGCGTTAAAGTCGCCAAGCACGATCTTTATGTCGTGATCGGGGCAGCGCTCATATAATTGTTCCAGGCGCTCATAGAATTCGTCTTTTATCGAAGCGCCCTTGTCTTCCGTTTTTGGGGTTTAATTTCAAAATCTCTTCACACCCAAATCCCCCCACCCATTTCCCACCCACTCACTACCCTTTTTCCCACACTGAAATCGAATTTTACTCCTCCTAAAGTCGTCACGTGACGCGGAAATAAAATTTTACTCCTACTAAAATCTTTCGTATCGAAATTAAAAATGTTCCACATCAGCAAGTAAGAAGTCGGTCAATCCCGACTCTAATGTACTCTGTATTTGGAGTAGCTGCTGAACAATACATGCCGCCAGTACTTGCATTGAACAATGAGGGAATTTCAAAACTGACCAATAGATGACGCCACTACTGCCAGGGTGGGGGGAAGGAAGTAACTTTCTTTTGGTCATAGCTCTACCAACCTTCATCCGATCTTTATCATTTCTTCAGCAAATCAATAAATAATCTTGATAACTCAATTATCTCTAGAAAAAACAAACCATCTATCTACAAAGCTGTGGAAGATATGACGTTTTTTCCAAATTACGTGGGTGGCAGGGGGCGTGGCAAAAATTGAAAATAAACTTGATCTGCCTGGAAGTATAAGAAATATATGTCCCAGACATGTCAAACCTCTATCTGTTACCAACTCAACCTCAAGCCGGCTGAAGTCCTAAGATTTTTCAGATTTCTTATACTATTTAGAGCCCTCGACGCTATCATTCAGTCTAGTCCTTCCGCCTCCATATAAATTGCCATAAACGCAGCCTTCAGATCGCTAATCTACTTTCAGTCTTTTAATGCACACTCCTTTCATATTTGTCTGGTCGTCTCTAATCACAAAAGCTGGCCCACTTTAATAAGCTCAATTCTATTGTGATGATGGTGGTTGTTGGGGGTTTGGAGGGGCATAACGCAAATGTCACAAGTGCAAACACACAAATTACTCGGCCAGCTGTAAGGATATAAACGCGTATACATAAGTAAGTATGTACAGATGTACGTGCGTGTGTGTGGTGTGTGTGTGTGTGTAGGTTTGTCATAATTTCACGTCCATTGTCAGCATTTATTCTGCGTCGCATTCAACATGGCGAGGACTACAGCGACGTGGCTGCTTTGTCCTGGTTGGTGCTTCGTCTCACATTCGCTGGGTTATGTCGTACGTTCAGTTCAGCCCCTCCTCGGCGTAATTATTTGTTTTGGCTTGCTGGGTTCATTTACTCCAACAAAAAATACCCTAAAGAAGCGACAAACAGACACACACACACACAAATGAATATATTTTTGCATGTCCTCTCGTTGAGGGTTTTGTCATGTGTTTTTGTGTTTTTGGTTTGTTTGTGCACATGTGTTTTAATTTCTGTTTGTTGTTTTTAACAACAACAACAACAATAACAATAAAAACTGTTACACTCTTGTCTCCCCATTGTCTTTTTGCGTGGGCTCAAACAATTACAAATTATGCTCCTGCTCCAGTTCCTGTTGTCGTTTAGGGTTACTCTTTTCTAAATTGTTTTTCCTGCGCCCATCCAAAGTGGGAATACTTCAACAACAAATGAAATAATCAATAGTAAGCTTTAAAGTCAAACCCCTTAAACAGCTTCTGCTCCACACGTTCAGCAGGAAAAAACAAAAACCAAGTTTAATGAGCCGGCTGCTTCACTTGATGGACGTCTTACACGCAATGCCCAGACGTCAACGAGGACGACACCAAAACATGTCCTTTGCTTATTAAATTTCGTCTTGAGCAAGTGTTGAGGCACCCCTAAAGTCCAGCAACAGAATGCAATACACACACACAACACACAGGCCAAGGAGAGGCGGCAGCACAGAACGCAAACAAAGCAAAGTCAGCACACACACAGGACACTGCACAGGAGCGGGGCATAAAAAGCTACGACTTGGTCACGACCAATAAGATTGAAGACAATTCAATTGAAAAAAGCAACGATCGATAATCTTTACCACTGACCGCACATGTCCCAGTCCAGGCGGATGGTTGCCGTCGTCAGTTAGTCAGTTGGTCAATCGTATCCCTCCTTAAAGACTTATAAAGTGTAAGCTGCTTCTGCTGCTGCAGCTTCTGCTCCTTTTACCATTTATATGTGTACGTACTACGTACATCCCCTTTTTTTACTTCCTCTATGTGTGCTTTTTAATTCGGTTTACTTAGCTGCAAGTGGCCCCGGAGCACTAAGGGAGAAGAGTGAGGCTTACTGAGCCACTGCTTTCTTAATTTTGTTTGACTTTTGCTAAAGTTTAATGATGAAACCTCCATGTACGAGTATGTACATGAAGGCGCAGGGTCTCTAAGCAAATGCCTCTTACAAAAGGGTAAGAGGGTGAGAGGAGGAGGACAGGAAGATAATGTGTGTTTGTGTGTGCCCCAGTGCTCAAGTGCTTTGTAATCGACTGTAATCGACACCACTTGCAATGAGAGCTAAGTTGTTAGCTAAAAGGCAGCTTTTTTTTTAAGGACTCTTAAATTTTCAATGATTTACAAAATATTGATAGTTTTTGATTGTTTTACAAAATTATTCATCAAATGAACCGAACTTAAGTAGTCAATGTTATCAGATTGTCCGTAAAGCAGACTTTGCTTTCTTCTTCAGTATACTAATTGCCTTCCCTTTTAGTCGAAGCGTAAACCACTTGGGAATTGCAATTGCAAGCAACAAAAAAAGCCAAACTTACAGGCAACAATAAAACCTTGGCGGAAAAAGAAGGAGAGGGGAGAACGCATATGAATTTTTGGTTGCTCTATGTCAGCGTTGGTCAACGAGAGCAAGGTCTAAAAGTGAGAGTGTTTTATTGTGCGAAAATAAAGCGCCGTGAACCAGCTTCGATGGCTAGGCAGCGAATGAAGGTGTGTTTACTCTATTGGCCTCAGCTTTAGCATAAGTTCGGCTCGTGTATGTGTACACAGCGAAATGTCTTCGGCCCCTCAGGGCTGCCGGTGACCATCGCTGCTCTAGGTAGTCTTATGGCACGCTTGGCCCGTATATGCTATAAGCCGTATAAGCTATTACTATTGCGTAAAACAACAACAAATACGCGGCTTGCAGAATGGGCTTGGGCACCCCTGCTTTAAAGGGTCGGAAATGATTCCTTCTCCCTATTACATATTTTTGCACAAACTTAATATACTCTGTGTGTACCTTTAGTGCAGACTATATTAAAATTCGGTATACAAACATTATTTGAATCAAGAAATAAGTTCATAGCATTAAGAATTTTTATTCTTACCGTATATCTGATTTCCAAAGTTCTTGTATTTCATATAACAATATGAATCAATCTTTAATTCTGAATTTTTCTGGTTTGAGTTGAGAATTCTTGATTTGAGATTTTGGGAGTTGAAAAGATCATTCAATCATTTCCGCTGGATATAACATTTTAAGCTTAGAGTTTTAGGATGGACAAATTCTTAAAACAGGATTACAAACATTTTTAGCTTTTTCCCCTACCAAAATAATTATACTCCAATTTCCCCTTTCAGTAGTTTTCATACTCTGTACGAAAGGTACACAGAGTATATTAAGTTTATGCAAAAGTATGTAGGTTAGGTTAGGTTGCAATGGTTGAAATGGGTGAGAATCCCATTTCATCACTTAGGCCAATGAAGGCCCGTTGTGTTACCATATAACCCTTTCTACGCTGCGATCGTAGAGGGAGGGTCTTTCCCGTTAAGCCATTTAGAAAATATCACAAATTTGAGTAGAGAGGCTAGATCTATTTCAGAGATGTCTGACAGATCGTTTAGAAAGGGACGACCCAAAACTGTGAGTCGCCTTCTGCTAAGAGCTGGGCAATGACAGAAGAGGTGTTGTACACTCTCCTCCTCGTCCACTGAATTGCAGCTTCTACAGAAGTCATTGTGTCTGATGCCGAGCCTAGCGGCGTGTCTACCTATTAGGCAATGTCCAGTAAGGGCCCCTACTAGTAGGGAAATATGCAGTCTTTCTAGACGGAGTAACGCCCTAGATTTTTTAATACTAAGAGTAGGCCATGTAAGCCTAGATACTTCACATGTGTGTATTGTTTGCCATCGATTCAAGGTTATTCGATGAGTAGTTTCCTTTGTTTGTAGCTTAAAGGTCACAAGAGGCACCCCTATGTTGCTCTTATCCGGTAAGAGCTGAGTGGTGGTGCCAAGTCTGGCGAGGTGGTCGGCCATCTCGTTGCCTTCAATGTTGCAGTGTCCAGGCACCCAAACGAGATTAATTTCGAAGTGCTGAGCCATCTCATTAAGAGATTTGCGGCACTCCGTAGGAGTTTTGGTATTGTTGATATAACCGTCAAGGGGTTTTAATGCAGCTTGACTATCTGAAAAAATGAATATTTTACTTCCTTGGATTGCGAGGGTTCCCAGAAGGTTGGTAGCCTCCTGGATGGCTACAACCTCTGCTTGGAAAACACTACAATGGTCAGGAAGCCGAAATGAAGTTTCGATCCCGAGCTCTGGACTGAAGACTCCTCCTCCTACCTGTCCACCCAGTTTGGAGCCATCAGTGTAGAAATTTATGGCATTCGGTTTGCAGTGAGGTATTGAGTTCTAGTGCAGTAGACTCGGTATGGTGACTTTATACATGGTGGTAAACGTTATTGTTGGGATGCAGTAGTCAAGCGTTGGCGGTACCGCCACTTGATGCAGAAGTATAGAGGAGTGGCCAGAGTTACTATCTTTCCAGGTACCGCTTTCTCTCAGCCTGAGAGCGGCGTTACTGGCGATTTCTCTACCCAAAAGATCTAGAGGAATAAGGTGTAACATTATGTTAAGTATATATATTCTTGATCAACATCAACAGCCGAGTCGATATAGCCATGTCCGTTTGTATAAACGCACAGATCTCAGAGATGGTAAGAGATAGAGGTTTGACATGTATTGGACATATATTTCGTATACTTGCAGGCAGATCAAGCTTCATTTTACAAATTTTGCCACGCCCCCTCAATTCGGAAAAAACGCCATATCTCGCACAGTTCTGATGATAGATTGTTCGTACCGTCTAGGGATATCTAGTAAACCACAGTTTTCATCGATTTGCTGAAGGAATGGTGAAGATAGGATGAACGATTCTCAAGTTATGAGCAAAAAACGGCCAGTTAACACATACAGGTGCTACTTAATTCTCTACTAGAGGATGATAGGCCGATAGCTGACCATGACACTTTGTCCGGATGGCGCAAAACATTAATGCAGCATGTTGTTATCTGTACAATTTTCAAATGCTATCACCTTCAAAATAGTATGACTTCTCGGTTGCTCGCCAATTAAACGAAGTCTTTCATGGTCGGATACAAGATTACCTAAATACATTCGCATTAATATTAAGGATTTTGTCAACTCAGTACCTTGGCTTTTGTCGATGGGCAAACCGCTGGAACATAGCCGTTAATCCTTCAAAGAGTCAACACGATCGCTATGAGACCCCGGATAAGTTGCTCGAGTGCGACTCTGGACCACCGCTTGGCCAGGAAAGTCCATGTGACTCAGCAGCTACGGTTGCAGCTAAGGCGAAGGAGCTCGATTGGCTCCACAAGCCTCTTAGCGGTATTTCGTTGCGATCCAAAATCCTTGATCATCATGCCTTACTGGAACCGGCGATCCCGGTATGGGGTAAGTCGTGCTCGACTACCCTCAATACTCTGGAGTCTTTTATGTGTTCCTGGTCCCTGGTATGTGAGGCATACAACTTAATACCGCGATTTGGACGCTTTGCCATTAAGAGCCCAAATCAATATGTATGCACACCAGGCAGGTATCATGACCGACTGGTGCCCCACTCCCATAGACTTGTTTCCGATCTGGCGACAAACAGTCTCAGAAGTCGTCTCAACCTCCGACATCTCATCGACCTGGAGAGCGCGTTTAACTCGTGAGCTAATGCGAGCGTCGACATTAAGGGTATAGGGTATGTTATAGTCGGGATTGACCGACTTTCTTTTTTGTTATTATATGAAGTTTGCCAGGAATTTTTAGTTTCCGCGATGCTGGATACCCGGCTTAATTATAAACTAATTAATAGTTAAAGTAATTCAAGAACTTAACAACTCATCAACGGAGGCCTTTCTTACCCAACTCAATTGCAAAACTTTCTCACACACACAAACACACGTGCACTCGCACGATTTAAGTAAATAAGGAAGTAATTAACATTTTGGGCCAGTTATTTTGGTTTTTTTTTTGTTTTGGTTTTGTTGTTCCTTTTCGGCTCGTTTCTACTTCATTTACTTTGCTTACTCGAATTTCGGCAACGCCTATTTACATGCAGAAAAAACTTTTCCTTTTTTTTTTTTTGTGTTGAAAGGCGGCCTCGGGGCTGCACTTTTATAAAGTGTTAATTTGCCTAAACTGAAAACGGGTTTAACCCTTTCAAAAAACAAAACAAACTTTGATTTGATTTCCGTTTGAAGCGTGTGACAACTGCTAATGCCGTTATTTGTGCGTACCTTAAATATTTATTAATAAATTTTATGAAACAATAAAATTGTTTATGGTCGAAACAAAACGTGTCTCATCTAATCAAACATTTTATGGACTCTCTCAGACTTTGTGTTTTGTTTGTTGTATTAAAAATGCATAAACCTATAACCACATAATTAGTTTTTATAAGCGCTTTTGGGGGTCGGGAGTCGAGTTGGAGCTAATTTTGCATGCGATATGCCCACAAAATGGTAAGCTATGCTTATTTTTATTTAAATAAAAGCCATAAATGTTTATATGCGCCGTTTGTGTGCGTTTGAACTAACTTTATGACGGTCATAAAAAGTGGAGCATGGATTGGAGGTACAGAACTAGTTGGCGGCTGCCAGTCACTTCTACTCAATGGAAACTATGGCCAACATCAAATCCATTGAGTAATATGACAAATCCGCGTATGAAACAAGTTTCTGCCGCTGTCAGACTGTGCTGAAGATTTTATATCTTGAGCATTTTATTCTATTCGTTTTCTTTGAAATCAGCAAAAACTGTTGAAACTGACTCCTCCCCCACAGTGAAATTTATTAAGTTACCGATAAGCATCTTAACTTGACTTTTGATTGATTTGGCCAGATATGAGATACACCGTATATATTCAGGCAAAAGTTGCGGCCAGTTTGATTATCGAGCTGTTATGGCTTTTTAATGGCCTTTGGTGGGAGATGAGCTTAAATACTTCTTACAAACAGATATTTGGTTTGGGCCATTGTTTGCTGAAGCTAATAATAGAGGTTAACTAAGCTAATGAAAGTCGTTGAGAGACTGGCTGTGGCTGTGGTCTGTGGTGGGTAGGCAATATGATTGGAGATAAATATGAAACTTAATTCCTTGCGGGTAAATTTATATAAATCGTTGGGACTAGCAAAAATGACAACTTATCTAGATGGATAGTTTGTCTTATATTTTATTTAAATTTTAAAATCATTTAACTATTTAGTTTCTTAACAAAGCATTATGTCATTTATGTATACCCTAGCTAATGCAAGTTCTTACCGATATTTATACTCCGTACCGAAGGTACATAGAGTATATTAAGTTTGTGCAAAAGTATGTAACAGGGAGAAGGAATCGTTTCCGACCCTATAAAGTATATATATTCTTGATCAGCATCAACAGCCGAGTCGATATAGCCATGTCCGTCTGTCCGTCTGTCTGTCTGTCTGTCTGTCTGTCCGTCCGTATGAACGAAGAGATCTCAGAGATGGTAAGAGATAGAGGTTTGACATGTATGGGACATTTATTTCTTATACTTGCAGGCAGATCAAGTTTATTTTCAATTTTTGCCACGCCCCCTCCCGCCCCCGCAATTTGGAAAAAACTTCATATCTCCTACAGTTTTGGAGAAAGATCGTTCGTTCCTTGTAGAGATACCTAGTAAACAAAATTATTTATCGATTTGCTGAAGGAATGATAAAGATCGGATGAACGATACTCAAGTTATGGGCAAAAAACGGCCAGTTAACACCCCGCGCACAAGGCGGTGCGCTCTCTAAGGTTCTCTCTCTCTCTCTATTTATCTCTCGCACTAAGATTGCCTGTGTTAAACGGTTAGGGTATGTTGCTGTGGTTGTTGGTGGGGGGGGTCGTGAGCAAATGCGAGTGTAAGGGTACAGAGTATGTTATAGTCGGGCTTGACCGACTTTCTATCTTGTTTTTACAAGATATTTAACTGAAGCAACGGATGTTGAAATGTGTTTTTTTACAATTTGTAACATATAATATATGATGCGTTGGTCTTACTTTGTCATAAGTAAGGCTGTAAAGCGGTTTGGCCGGTTAAGCCGAAATGTAGTTATTAAAACCAAGACTTTAGCTTAAGTCCCACAGCCTAATAATTTGCCCAAATTGTGATAAAATGTACGCTGAATTGTTCAATATACGGAACTTTACGGCATTATTTGAGACCATTATTTATCTTTGACATCATAGTTAACTCTACTGTTAATCATCAAAACTTGTGTAACCCATAATACTAACTGGAAACATCAAGCGGTCAGAGATGTGCCCACGCCCATATCGATAGGCTTTCACATTTATATCGATAGGTGGTTGCAGCTATACATGCCTGAAAGGATTGATTGAGGTGGTGCCACAAGTAAGTAGTGCCATTGTTAGGTCACAGTTACGTAACCCCTCTTCCCAATATCGAACCCTTCCACTCCACACACCCACAAACACACAACTCACCTACCTCTTCTTCTTCTATGGCCCCATATTTAAATCTACCAATGTCCGCCAGTCACCTCTGTATCTTGCCAGCTGGTAACAACTCACCAGCTGCTACGACATATGATAAAAGCGGTTGACTTTGCAAATACCAAGTCAAATACAAAAGCGTACCCAAAGAAATCTGTAGCATAGTCCAAATTTTTCTTGTTTAGGTTCCCCCAGTAAAATGTACGTCAAAGAGTTTCGCTCTAAAAAACTTGTGCAAATTATTTACCTGAAGGACCTTAGCTTCTTACACACTGGCAGCTTGTCATATTTTTAGCTGTCAGTTGCTGCCATACTTGTGTGAACGCCTCGCAGAGGCAGTGTCAGTTGACTATTGCCTTATATGTTGTTTAGTTAAATCTGTCAATATTCCCATGTATTTTACTCAGTTGGAGCAGATTGGCTTAACAAAAACTGGCAACCTGTCAGTGTGTGTGTGAACGCATCCTAATACAGTTGTATGCCGAAGCAGGGCACCCTTATAGGCTAATCACACTGAGCACATTTCAGCGGAACGCATGGAATTTTTTTGAAGATGTGAAATTGCGATTTACACTGACAACATCTGACATCTAACATCTTCAGTTATTTAGCAAAATGCTAAGAAAAAAATTCATAAACTGAATTTTGAAGAACAATTGGTGGTTGTTGTACCTGTGGGTACAAAACATCGGCTTTTAATTCGGTAAATTATAGCAGATTTAGTCAATAATGCGATTGTTGCAGAGATTGAAGATGAAGATGAGCTGCTGCCCATGAGAGGCATAAATCTGCACATACCAAGAAGTGCTTGGATGTTTGTAAGTGGTAGTAAAATGTGACTTTTATACGTGCAATTCGCTTATAAGAAGTCAAACCAATCTAATACTTCTGCTGACTACTCTTCTGGTGCTGAAGAGATAAGATCTGCTATTTTTATACTCTGTACCGAAGGTACATAGAGTATATTAAGTTTGTGCAAAAGTATGTAACAGGGAGAAGGAATCATTTCCGACCCTATAAAGTATATATATTCTTGATCAGCATCAACAGCCGAGTCGATATAGCCATATCCGTCTGTCCGTCTGTCTGCCTGTCTGTCTGTCCGTCTGTCCGTCCGTATGAACGAAGAGATCTCAGAGATGGTAAGAGATAGAGGTTTAACATGTATGGGACATATATTTCTTATACTTGCAGGCAGATCTAGTTTATTTTCAATTTTTGCCACGCCCCCTCGCGCCCCCGCAATTTGGAAAAAACGTCATATCTCCTACAGTTTTGATGATAGATGGTTCGTACTTTCTAGAGATATCTAGTACTCAAAATTATTTATCGATTTGCTGAGAGAATGATAAAGATGGGATGAACGGTACTCAAGTTATGAGCAAAAAACGGCTAGTTAGTTGATAATGATGTTAGATGTTAGATGCAGGGCTGCAAGCCCAACAAATTTTTCGGAACCTCCGGTTTGCTGGTTCGAACCAAAACTTACCAACGGTTAAGGTTCGGAAATTTGAGGTTCGAGGTTTTTGGGCATTGGTTTTGGTTCGAACCTTGGTTCGTTGCATGTTTTTCCCAATATATTTAAAATAACAATACAATAGGTATACACTTGACGATCGAGATACATTCTTAGTCCGTATTTTCACGGTGAAGCAAACTTCTTGAAGTTCCTTATGAAGTTTTTGTTTGTGAGTAAGAGGTGTAGGGGGGCAGTCGAAACAGGCAAAGCTTCATGGCAAGCTGGCAATGAAGTTTTTCGATATGTATATGTATAAGTTGAAAAATTGGTACCAGTTTTCTCTGATTTAGTTTCTGTTTATGTTCTGTACCAAAGGTACAAAGAATATTTGTGCAAATGTATGTAACCACCAGAACAAAGCAACTCTGACCCTATTAAGTGAATGCATATATGTATTCACTTTCGCATGTGCAAAGTATATCATAGTCTGGTTTGACCGACTTTCCGAATTTCTAATTGTCGACTCTGCTGTTAACCAAAAGCTTGGGTTCGCAACGGGTTCGGGTTCATCTATTTTCGTACTCGAGGATCGGTTTAGAGTTTGGTTCACAGTAAAAACAAAGCCAGAATTTCGGTTTCGAACCGGTTTGCAGCCCTGGTTAGATGTGCCTCAGTGTGAATAGCCTATTAGTGCCCTGCAGTCTGTAGCGAAGTCTACTGATGATAAAAACGGAAAGAATTTTTGATGACTTGTTGCTTAGAGCTATAAGAAACTGGTTTAAGAGCCCATCTTAATTGAACTTATTTAAGAACTTTCTGCACAATATTCATAAAAAATCAGTATTAAGTCTCTGCTTTGCCCCGTGTTAAAAACTAAGCCAAGAATGTCATTTCATTTCAGCTTTAACCTACAACGACCCACAGCTATTAACCCGCCTAAACAGAGTAATCTCAGCTAACTCCTTGGGGTATACACCATAACCCTAAACACTGAGCATATCTATGCAACCTTCAAAACCCTCAAATGGTGCATACACCAAAGCGAGTCATAAAACATGCGTTCGTTTTTCCTTTAGTTTTGTTTGCACCTTGCCCCGCCAAGGGCCTACATTTCAACATCCCCTGGGAGGGGGCAAAGGGTGAGGCACGGTGGAGGGACATTGCTATTAGCAGTACATTTCATACATTTTGTAGTGCACATAAAATGTGTCGTTTGCCCTTTTTCCCTCGTTGTTTTGTGTAAACTGTTGACAGCACAGCGCCCCCTTTGCCTAGGTAAATGAGCTGTGGTCGTAAAAAAGACAATTGAGCTCATATATTCTACACGTTGGCTGCGTTGACAGATCGTAAAAAGCCGTCAACTGAAAACTCCGCATCGTCGATGCCAAAGACTCCCACATAAATATCAAGATCCAGCGCGAGAGGCATCGTAAAAAACACCACCGCCAGACGCCAGACCACAACCCACAAACACAAACACACAAGAAAAAAAAAACACAAAATAACAAAAATTGATTAATCTCATTAATAAAATGCCAACCTGCATGGTGCTTGCAATCAACGGACTCCCTACCAGGGTCCAAACAATAAAAAAACGCAATCGTAAAATATTAAAAAGAACTCATAGAGCATTTGAGAAAAGCATTCCTCCTGCCATTTTATGGCCCACAAAAAAATAGAAGTTCAACTGTCACCGCACATAAATTTCAATAAAAGAACGAAAACTGAAAACCGAAACCCAAGCATAATTTTCATAATTTTTTGTCTCCAGTTTTATGGTGCAATAGTTAATTAAAAAAAATTTCAATACCAAAATGTTTACTCATTACGAGAAGGCTTATCGGTCCACAACCATCTAACAAACTGAACATTTTCCTCAAGTTTGACTCACAAATGAGCCGCCAGGCAAATGGCTTTCAATGTTTGTTTCACCTGTTTTTGTTTTCACTACAAACTAATCGATAGATAAGCAAATGTAGCTGTTTGCAAACTTTGAATAAATAAACAATACTGTGAGGCATATTATACAATATTTTTAGATATAATCAAATAACAACAGCGACTTCATTTTGCAGATCAAGGTGAAATGATTTGAAAAATTGAAGATGCATAGCGAATAAAATCTGATGAAAAATGTTATGCGGGCTAAAGATGTTGGGTCGTGATTAAAGCGAAGTCAGATTGGAACTGTGGTGGAGGGGGGGGCCTAAGGAATATTGATTGAATGACATTGTCTTGAAATTTTATTTGGATTTGAGGTAGATCAAGGTTGTTTCGAAATGATATCATGCTCTGTAGAGAAAGGCAATTTAAAGAGTTTATATCGAAAAAGTATGCAGGCACTTGAATTATGTAATTCATTAAATTTTGGCTAAAAAATTCCCAATCACAAATCTTGATGGACTTTAATGAAAAGGGACTTTTTATACCCTTGCAAAGGGTGTAAGATAGTTTTGCAATGCATAGAAATATTCATTTCCAAACTAACTATATATATTCTTGATCAGGGCGACGAGCTGAGTCGATTTAGCTTTGTCCGTCCGTCAGTCTCCGTCTGTCTGTCTGTTTCAACGCAAACTTATATCTCAGTTTTAAAGCTTTCGAGCTGCAACTTTACACAGAATCTTCTTTTTACTGCACGCTGCTAATATGTCGAAACCAACCGGATCGGATGACTATATCTTATAGCTGCCATAGGAACCATCGATCGAAAAATTGGTCTTAGTGAGAAAAACATTTTTGTTTTCAACGTGCGCGTTCCTAAACTCTTCCATTATTAGTATTGAATGCTTTCAAACAAATTTGCAAAATTTTCCTTAAATCGGATGACTATATCTTCTGGCTGTCATAGAACTGTTCGGTCGAAAAATGGGTTTTAGTAAGGAAAACTTTTTTGTTTTCCATGTTATCGTTCCTAAACTCTTCCATTACTAATATTAAATGCTTTCAAACTGATTTGAAAAATTTGGTTGAAATCGGATGACTATATCTTATGGCTGTCATAGGACTGATCGGTCTGAAAATGGGTCTTAGTGAGAAAAACTTTCTTGTTTTCCATGAAATCGTTCCTAAACTCTCTCATTACTAATATTAAATGCTTCCAAACTGATTTAAAAAATTTGGTTGAAATCGGATGACTATATCTTATGGCTGTCATAGGACTGATTGGTCGCAAAGTGGGTTTTAGTAAGGAAACCTTTTTTGTTTTCCATGTTATCGTTCCTAAACTCTTCCATTATTAGTATTAAATGCTTTCATACTGATTTCAAAATTTGATCAAAATCGGATGACTATATCTTATGGCTTTCATAGAACTAATCGGTCGAAAAATGGGTCTTAGTGAGAAAAACTTTCTTGTTTCCCATGTAATCGCTCCTAAACTCTCCCTTTACTTATTTTAAATGCTTTCAAACTAATTTGAAAAATTTGGTTGAAATCGGATGACTATATCTTATGGCTGTTATAGGACTGATCGGTTGGAAAATGGGTTTTAGTATGGAAAACTTTTTTGTTTTCCGTGTAATCGTTCCTAAACTCTCCCATTACTAATATTAAATGCTTCCAAACTGATTTGAAAAATTTGGTTGAAATCGGATGACTATATCTTATGGCTGTCATAGGACTGATAGGTCGCAAAGTGGGTTTTAGTAAGGAAACCTTTTTTGTTTTCCATGTTATCGTTCCTAAACTCTTCCATTATTAGTATTAAATGCTTTCATACTGATTTGCAAAATTTGATCAAAATCGGATGACTATATCTTATGGCTTTCATAGAACTAATCGGTCGAAAAATGGGTCTTAGTGAGAAAAACTTTCTTGTTTTCCATGTAATCGTTCCTAAACTCTTCCATTACTAATATTAAATGCTTTCGAACAGATTTGCAAAACTTGGTGGAAGTCGGATGACTATATCATATGGCTGTTATAGGACTGATCGGTCGAAAAATGGGTTTTAGTAAGGAAAACTTTTTTGATTGCCATGTTATCGTTCCTAAACTCTTCCATTACTCATATTAAATGCTATTATACTGATTTGCAAAATTTGATCAAAATCGGATGACTATATCTTATGACTTTCATAGAACTAATCGGTCGGAAAATGGGTCTTAGTGAGAAAAAGTTTTTTTTTTCGATTTAAAATCGTTCTTAAACTCGCAGAATGTTCATTTTATATGCTTTCAAACTGATTTTCAAAATTTGTTCGAATTTGGATAACAAAAGGTCGGAAGTTATCAAAATTCTTGATTTAGAATTTGCGTTCTTATACTCTAATATTTCAAAACCAGCATTCCCAAGGGTATAACAGCTTCGGCAGAGACAAAGTTAGCTTATTGTTGGCAATTTTCTTGCATTCTTAGCCCAACAACCGTAAAACCTCTATACAAATTGTAACAAAAACTCTGCAGGCCATTTGCCAACTGACAAACTCTGTATTTAGGGCCATGCAGTTTTTGTAACTGAAGGCAATTAAATTCTAAGAAATCTTGCAACTACTTATGAGCCTCCCACCCAACAATGAATCAAAGACAAACCACAAAAGCGCAGCCAGAAACCCAAGAATGAAAGGAAATCGGTAGTCTTCAGTGAGTGAATGCAATGCGCTGAGCCAATTGTGGCAAAAAGGCCAAGACATTTATTTGTTTTTCTATTTTTTGGGATCTAGGCCCAGATTACTGGCCAGGTAGACGGTTGCCTCACCATGGTCATCATCAGGTGGCATGACAATTAAAATTAGGTAACACACTGAAAATTGGAAAGTTGCCGCCTCTCTCTCTAAGAACTTTGAACTGCTGCCGCCGCTCGGTTGCTCCGGATCTGCTCCATTCACTTTGATGACTGCCGCCACGGCGCATTGTTAACGCTGATGAAGTAATTTTGTTGCCCTGCCATTTAACTAAAAATATTTTGATTAAAGCTGGACCCGGCTTTAAGCCAGGGGTAAAAAAATCAATAGACTTCCGTTGCCGCCGCTTTATTTAAATGGCAAGTTCACGCCCGTCGTCATCGTCGTCGTCGTCTTCGTCTGGGCTGTCCATTAAAAGCAAATTCCTCAAAACTTTGCTGTCAGCAGCAAACAATGTCAACATGCCCAAAACATGGTATGAGCCTCAGCCCCTGGTCACCCTTAAGAAACATCAACGAAATATTCATGCGAAAATTTGTTAACTTTTTGTGCTGCTTTTTGGGCCAAACACAAAAGGGCTAAGCCCCGCAATTTTGGGGCCATCTATCGTTGTCGCCTCACGCTTCTTCCTGCTCTACTCCTTTTTTATCCATGAGCACACAGAAATAATACAAATGAAAATAATAAAAATACAAATTGAAAGGAAAACAAAACACTTTTTGTGTGTGTCCTGCCCGGGGTTTGGGGTCTGTCTGTGTGTGTGTGTGTGTGGCAAATAAAAATAAATATATTATTTTACACGCTGCCAAGACGCGCGCCAGACGCTGCACAAATCTAATTCAAATTCAGTTGAAGAAGTGGCAAAATAATGTGGCAGGAGGGCGTGCACCAGGATGGGGTTGTTGTTGTTGTTGCTAGCAGCGGGCGGGCCGTGACGACCATAAAAAGGCAGGAAAAAGGCGACGCCGGCACGGGCCGCCCATTTGTATTAGAATCTCCCGCAATCCGCCCCCCCAAATTCCCACTCCCCTCCCAAAATAACTCACTCATATATGCGATCTAACGATTGCAGGCTGAGAAACCAATACGTGTCGTTTGTGTGTGTGTGTGGGTGACTGTGAGGAAGATACATTAACATATTTGTTTTGTCTGTTTCAACCCACTCGGTGGGTACTAAAGTGCACAAGATATTATGGTGACAATGGAAAATATGAAAAGCTACCAAGATTCGGAAGGGGATGGAGTTAGAAGACAAAACAAAAGCACGTAAATAAGTGCAAATTTTATTGTCCATGTCTTTTGGCCGCAACTCGATTAAGTTGATACCCTGGAAATGAAATTCTTGGTCACAGCACATCTCGAAGCATTAATTTGTACGAGCGCAACTTTAAATGCTCTTTGTAAACGTTGTTCACACCTTGAGTTGTTGTTGTTGCTATATCCGAAGATTGAATTACAGATCACTTTCCCCCAGAGCTCGCAAAAAAACTGTCAACACTATCAGCGTAACTGAAAAAAACAGTTCTGTTACAGACACAATGAAAAAGGGAGCGAAAAGACACATTCAATTCAGTATTTGCTCAGTAGAAGTTGCGCTCAGCCAAAGAGCGCCTTTTTCATTCTCTTTCGCTCATTGTGTTTTGTCCCGAGCAAACTTCTAAAGGGTCTTTTGCGCCATTGTGAACAAAAACCACAAGAAATAGAAACCCGATATTTGTTTGTGTGTGTGCTCTTGTCTGTCTGATGCACACGCAGCCAACAGCAATACCTTCGCTCAGAGAGAACAAGAAGAGAGAACATTTTTAAAGTTGTTGTTGCTCCACGCTTAGCCAGATGCTTTGCGTGACGGCTATACGCACCGGCAACAACAAAACCTTCGCTCAGAGAGAAAGAAAAGAGAGAACATATATGAAGTTGTTGTTGCTCTACGTATACCCATAAGCTATGCGTGAGACCTATACGCGCTGGTTTCCCCTTGCGTAAAACAACGAATACGCTGCGTAGGCTTGGGTATGTACCAGCGGTGGGAATGAAATTTGAGTTTGGGTGCAGCCCAACAACAACAACATAAAAAACAATCGTTATCAGCGAGTCTCGATCTCCCAAAATGCACCTGTTGTGCCGTCTGCTTGCACTTATTGTAGGCGCCGTGCTCCCAATCGCCTTGACTTTGTTGTTGTGTACAATTTGAAGCGATTTTATTGCTACACAGTTGATTATGAGACTGACTGGGAGCAATGGGAGCAATGACAGCAAGGGCTTGCCCACCGCTGGTATATAGAAAAACACTTTCCGCAGGCACTTATTGTGTTCTGCTCATTTGAACAGTTGTTTCGTGAGCGCTCAATCAAAAGTGTCCCTTTACTTTGTTATTGACTGATTGACTGACTTCTTTGCAACAGAGAACCCAAAAGACGGAAAATAAAGTGTTCGGCTCAGTGAGAGACGGTGTATTCTTTGTTTTAACAGCTTTGTCAGTGAGCTGATACGATTTTCCCAAACTTTCGAGATAGCAATTGAGAGCCTTTTTCTCTGGTTTCCTGTGCTAAGCTTACACATGCTTCATAATCCCTAGTTTCGCTTAATCATTTCATATATTAAGTGTCAAGGGACTCGCACATAACAAACTAAGACAAACATTTTCAAAATATAAGAAAGCTTCAACAACAACTCACACAGATTTCATTCAAAAACCGTAAACTAATCATAGTTTAATTTCACTTATTAAGCTCTAATCATGTAAATCATTCCCACAAGTCCCGCAGAGCACCCCTTTTCTTGGCCAAAGCGAACTCCAACCAGCTCTGGCAGCTGTCCCACAGTATACTCCACTCCTCTTCTGCATCTTCTCTCAATATATACATACATTTATACACGCTACCATCCACTTAGACAGCTCAGGCATAAAAAACATATGTTGCCTTTGGTCCTTTTACTCCGTTCGTTGTGCTTTTTCCAACAATTGGTTTTTAGGTGGCAGTCGAGCACATTTTAAGTGGTAATCATTTACGCTTCGCAAATAAATACCGAGTTTGTGATTTGAATTTTCTTCCATTGCCCAATCCCCATTTTCCCCCCAACTCCTCCCTCCCCCCCTTGGCTGAAGCTGTTTCAGCTTCTGTTTCGTTTCGTTTTCGTTTTCTGTGTTTTTTGTTGGGAGGCATCCTTCATTGTTTTGTTTTTTGTTACGCTGTTTTTTAGGTAGCTTTTTGGATTTTGCTTTTCGGTTATTTTTGTAGCTTTCTCTTTTGTGTTTTTGGTTGGGCCTGTCATAAAAAAAAAAAACAAAACAAAATCGGCGGCCTTTGAGCATTGTAAATTTTTGTAAGGTACGAACTGGCCTTTTCTGTTGTTGTTGCAGCAATAGGTTCTGCTTTTTTTTATAGATGGTTTTCCTATAAAGATTGCCAAAGATTTAAGAGTTAAGTCTGACAGGATTTACACTCGGCTTAGAGGAATACGGAAGTTAGGTAAATGAGGGTCAAAGGCAAACAAATAAGTTGGATGGTGAATCTATCTTATATGTGTTCTAAAAAGAAGCCTGGGTTTTTTATTTAAAGTAGGCGGAAAAATTGTATATTATGTTAATTAACATAAATGTTAACATATTAACATTATGTTAGCAGACAGCGCATTCTGACCCCAAATCTATGACGAAATGTGATATTACTTGAACTCGAATATTTATTATGAAAATTTTAGCGTTTATATTTTAGTCAATGTTGGTGTCAGCCGGCTCAAGGTCAACGGTTAATTACTAGTAAATAATCAACACAAATCAACAGAGATTAATTACCACATTTTGGTAAAGCAATGGTATTACAGCACTGTTTCGAGGATCTCCACAACAACTTGCCTATTCGCATTGACAAAAAGGCGAGGCTGCAAGCTACGATGTAGACGCTACAAATGAATGCCCAACCGTCTTAAAGAAAATTATCAGTGATGGTGAGTATAAGAGAAGGATCTATTCATGGACACAAGGTTTTAAAAGAGCGTTTGACATTACATCTCGGTTCCAATGCATCTGGCTACAGATTAAAAACTATATTCTTTATTGATTTAACGGTCAGAGAATTCGCGTGCATTGAAAAATATCAAACAAATGCAGCTTCAAACAAAAGCAAGGAAGACTAAAATAATGTTTGTTAATGGCTTAACAAATGCTTCTATCCGTAGGTGAAAGAATTATTGTTCAGGAAAAATTCCTTAAAATCATACAATCAGTGGCATTTCTCAGTGCAATTTCTAAGTTGAAGTTTAAGGTTCATTATTAGCAGAAAACATTTCGCTTACTTTTAAATTCAACAGACAACAACAGTATTTCAATGACTAAATTTTGGGAAGAAATTCAGCAAAAAAGATTGTGTAATGTTTATCGATCAGTCGAGGAAAGAACTTAAATCAGAATCATTGAACAAGTTCTGGAAGCAACTAGGGCCTGACTGCGTAAAGTTCTCTTCATCATCACAAATAGATGACTTATTTTCAGATTGTTGCTTTGACTACTGTTGCAGGATTGGAAGACTACACGATCAATGATGTTGAACAATTTAGGAATTTGGGGAGAGTCATTCACAAATGAAGAACTTATGGAGCTAACACAAAGTCACGTATACACAAGACAAGGGATGAATGAAACATTCATTGAATTTAGAAAACAATTTCTTGCTCAGGTTGATGAATTGATTGATAAAATGTCTCTTTCTGATCCTTTTCAAAGCCGTACCGCACAAATTGCTAATAACATGACCTTGAGCCGGCTAAAACAAATTTTGTTTTAAATCAAAACAAGTCTATAAAACCCATATAGAGTATATTTTAGATTTTGCAAATATAAAAGTTTAAAATTTTACATCACGACAAATGGGTAAAAAATACTTGAAAATATTTGGAAAGCGATATAAAAACAAGTAAGAAAGTCGGTCAAGACCGACAGTAATATACTCTGTAACTGAAGTAGCAGCTGAAAGCAGCGCTGCTGAACAATAGATGGCGCCACTACTTGCATTGAACATTGAGGAATTTTCAAAACTGACCAATAGAGGACGCCACTACTGCCAGGGCGGGTGGAAGTTACATTCTTTTGGTCATAACTTGAGTATTGTTTATCCGATCTTTATCATTTCTTTGGCAAATCGATAAACAATCAAAATTAATAAATATCTTTAGAAGATACGAACCGTCTATCTACAAAGCTGTGGGAGATAAGACGTTTTTTTCATATTGCAGGGGCGGCAGAGGGCGTGGCGAAAATTGAAAATAAACTTGATCTGTCTGCAAGTATAAGAAATTTATGTCCCATACATGTCAAACCTCTATCTCTTACCATCTCTGAGATCTCTTTGTTCATACGGACAGATAGACAGACAGACGGACATGGCTATATCGACTCGGCTGTTGATGCTGATCAAGAATATATATACTTTATAGGGTCGGAAATGATTCCTTCTGGCTGTTACATAATTTTGCTCAAACTTAATAACCTCTATGCACCTTTGGTACAGAGTATAAAAACTTGCCAGAACAAATTAAAAATTTTTAAAAATGTACATATTTGTGCAAGCTTTTGAAGCTTCTGAGGCTAAAGAGAGACCATGGTTGAAATTTTTTTTTATAAATAATTTAATATATTTGAGATCTAGCCCAAGTCTACTGTTACACCATTAAAACATTTTAATTATTGGGCTCGTCACATAATAATACGCTGTAAAAGTGCATATTATTCCAAATCCAATGTAAATTTCCTCAATTTAATTAAAATACTCCTCCATATTCGTGGCAGCCCCATTATGGCCTGCCTTCCCAACTTTTATATAACCATTAGAGGCAACCCATTAACTTAACTTGAACTCATTTGTGTGTCTCGGGGAATGCAAGTACTTTCGTTTGGGGCCGAAAAGTAAAAACCAAAAATGAAAGTTCACATTGTCTGTTGCCGACACATGAGAAATGGTCTTTAAGAACCCATCCAATCCAATCCAATCCAATCCATTCAGCTAACCCCAGCTGGCCACATCAATTGGTGGAGAACTTAAACTGGATCTCGAAACTCTAATGAATTAGCCGCTTGTGCGCAACCGCAGTTAATGACAAACACGCACGCGGGAAGACGAAGAGCGAGAGAGACTTTTGAGTAACACGATCAGGTGCGAACAAAATTATCAGCCGATGGAGCCCGAAAAAAGAGAACAGAAGATGAAAAAGAGGCGCAGACACACAACAACAAAAAATCAAAACTTGCCGCGAAGTTAATTATAATTGCCTGGGCAAAAAGACAACGAAAAAAGGTCGAGACCGGAGGGGGCAGGGCAGTTTTATTGATTCGGCGCTCGGATTTTTGTTTTTGTGCGTGTGCCGGCGTCTTTAATAATTTTTCATGTGAGGCACGTACTGTGTATATGAAATATCATTCAATGTGAATGCGACTGCTGCGATTTCGAGTTTTTCATAATTATATTTAATTTCAAGGTTGCTCCATGGCGGAAAACAACAATCGTAATGGCCGAGGCGGCTGCTTAGCGCCTTGTCAGAACAATGGCGATTAGCTCCGATGCGATACAAGAGATAGCCTTAGAACCTGAGAGTATGTGGGCGTAATTATGATTGACTGACTAGAGTTGACTTCAAGTGTGGCTGGGAATTAGCTCAAGTGCAGCTCTTGAATGTGTGAACAAAAAACAAAAAAAAGATTCGAAGAACAATCAATGAATAATGGATTTGTTATTGAGGAACATTTGTTGAAATTGAGGACTGTTGCGATTGATATGGACAATCAGAGACTTTAAGAATAAGCAATTTAATCGATTAGACATTGAAATCAAGTGAATTGTGGTTTGCCACAAATGAGAAAACTAGAAGTCCCAGCTAGATTGGGCAAATGGAATATAACTAATATTAATGACGAAGTTATTTGAATAGTGCAGTGTAAGCCCAGGTACCTAAGCTTCATTAATTGTGACGAAATCTGGGTCACAAGTTATCAATACACTTACTCCACTCCAGCGAAACTTTTCCCATACACTCAGAACTCTTCACTTCGTTTACTTATTTGACATATCAATTTCCCTTGGCTGTGTAAACACATCAAATCGATCGTACAACTTGTCATGCTCAAATAGATCGAATGGACCAAAAGTACAACAAAAACATGTCAGACACTAAATGGAATTGTAAACACACAACATAACTGTGACTGTGACGCATTGTGTTCAAAAGAAAATTAACACGAAATCGAATAAAACATAAATAAACAACAGCAACAAAATATTGTAACCGAAAGCAGCTCAATTTGATTTCGAGTTGGATGTTTTGCTTGTTGTGTTGTTGGGCTTTCAACGCCTGCGCAAAAGTCAAGCGGGACAAGCGTCATAAATTGAACTACAACATGCCAAACAATGCCAGCAACAACAACAACAACAACAATAGTTTTGTCGTGCATTTTGCGCCACACCCAGCAAACAATTTAGTCAATATACAGAGAGAGATATGCATCGGCTCTGGGTCCATGGCCCCGGCCAAGTCTGGTCTGGCCTGGTCTGGTTTTGTTTGTGTGTGTCTATGCTAAACAGTTTGCAGTCAGAGCTTTAACTTATTGAATTTCACACGCAAAATGGAGTACAAAGTTGAAGCCAGCCAAAGAAGCAAGGTGATCTGGAGCTCCACCTTAGTGGCGTTTCGGTACAACTTTCGTGTTTTGATTGCCACAATTGCGCCAGCTTAGTCATGTGTGTGTGTGTGTGGGGTGTCTACCGGAGATCACTCAGAACTTGGCGGCAACTTCACGAGTAAAAAATAGACACTAGTTGTTCAACGACAGCTCCAGCTGAGTTTTTATAAGCTTAAGCTAAGTCCAAGTTGGTTCAAAAGTTAGTTATTTTGTTATTATTTTTGGAATGGTTTTTGAGAAATAAGACCGAACCCAAAAAAAAGATGGTTGTCTTGGTACACCCGGTACGAATGAAGCCCTTGACGACGACAAATCTGATGGTAAATTTAAATACCGGCGAAAAGACACTTATTTGCATTCGTTTGGATAAACTCAATAGTGAAATAACAAAAAATGGAACTAATTTTGAACAAATTTTGGACTATGATTTCTGAAATATAAGAAACATTTATATTTGTAGCTGTATAAAGAAATATATGGTGAAAAGTGAGATTAGTTGTTGGATCATCTGGTAAGGATTGTGGTTCATTGTCTAACTAAATTGTTTAAAGGAAAATCATTTTCTTCAGACTCAAGTAGATTTGTGTGGCAAACTGCCATGCGGTTCTGGCATGGTCATGAAATCCCAGTTTAGCTTCTTAATTTCTTGTTTAAGGACGCGAACAGATTCGATATATAAGTCGGGAACGGATAGTGGAAATGAATTCAACATTATAATTTAGTGTGAAATCACAACTTGACCTCAAACAGCCACTCATCAAGTTATATTCAATACAAATTCCCTCTTATTCGCAACCCCTTTTTCCCGCCACTTACCCCCTCTTCCCATCTTTAAACCAATCTACTGAGTCACTGTTAAGTCACTTTTAAATCACTATTAAGTCACTGTTCACCTGTTCCTCTGTCATCTGTCGCAAGTCAAAACTTCTCTCGTTTTAGTGCTGGAAAGAGTGATACAAAGTTCTACCGTCTGAAAGGACCATTTATGGCACAATCGCGGTCAACATTTGAATGAAATTATCTTTAAAAAAAGAGGAAAGCTAGCTTCATCTCAACCGATGTTTATATACCCTAGCAGCTTGACCGCGCCACTACTTTGAGCACTTGCTTGCCAGTTTGTTATATGGCAGCTATACGATATATTCATTCGATTTTGAACAAACTCCCCAAAATTGTGTGGAAACTGATTATATTCACAATTGGAAGGTATAAAGACGCTACCATTGAAAACAAAAAAGTTTTCCTCACTAAAACTACTTTTTCGACAGATAGTTCCTATGACAGCTATATGCTATAGACATCCGATTTGGATCAAACTTGGCGGAATGGTGTGGTAGCATAGAATATGGATCAGTAACGAGTTTGGGAGCGATAGCATTGAAAACAAAAAAGTTTTTCCTACTAAGATTTTTTTTCAGAATTTTATTTATTTTATTTATTTTGTATTGCAGCTATACTATATAGTTGATCGATTTTCATCAAACTTGGTGGAATTGTGTAAGAGCACAGAAAACTCATAAATACGAGGCTTGGACGAGTTTGCGTTGAAGACAAAAAAGTTTTCCTCACTAAAACTACTTTTTGGACCGAAAATTCCCATGGCAGCTATATGCTATAGTCATCCGATCCGGCCGGTTCCGACAAATGGGCAGCGTCTTTGCACCAAAAGACTTTGTGCAAAGTTTGGTTAAGATAGCTTTAACGAGAAGGCCAAGCTAACTTCGTCTGCGCCGAAGTTTTTATACCCTTGCAAATGCAAATGTCACAGTTTAAGAACGCTTACATAAAAATCAAAAAATTTTGTAACTAAAACCTATTTTCCGACTGATAAACGCCTGAAAAAAGTTTTTCTCACTAAGACTCAATTTCCGACCGATCGGCCCTATGGCAGCCTTAAGATATAGTCATCCGATTTCGGCCCAATTTTGCGAATCTATTTGAAAGCATATAAAATAAGTCATCAGCGAGTTTAAGGACGCTAACAAAACTAAACAAAAAATTTTTTTACCAAGACTCATGTTCGACCGATCGGTCCTATGGCAACCATAAGATATAGTCACCCGATGTCGATCAACTTTTTCAAATTAGTTTGAAAGCGTTTAATATTAATAATCACCGACCTTAAGAACGATTTACTTAAAAACAAAAAAGTTTTTTTTCACTAAGACCCATTTTCCGACCGATCGGTCCTATGGCAGCTATAAGATATAGTCATCCGATTTTGACCAAAATTTGCAAATCTGTTTGAAAGCATATAATATTATAAATGACCGAGTTTAATCACGTTAACATTGAAAACAAAAAAGTTTTTCTCACTAAAACCCATTTTTCGACCTATGGTTCCTATGGCAGCTATAAGATATAGTCATCCGATTTTGACCAAAATTTTTAAATCTGTTTGAAAGTATATTATATTATTAATGACCGAGTTTAATCACGTTAACATTGGAAACAAAAAAGTTTTTCTCACTAAAACCCATTTTTCGACCTATGGTTCCTATGGCAGCTATAAGATATAGTGATCCGATTTTGACCAAAATTTAAAAATCTGTTTGAAAGCATATAATATTATTAATGACCGAGTTTAATCACGTTAACATTGAAAACAAAAAAGTTTTTCTCACTAAAGCCCATTTTTCGACCGATGGTTCCTATGGCAGCTATAAGATATAGTGATCCGATCCGGTCGGTTCCGACATATTAGCAGCGTGCAGTAAAAAGAAGACTCTGTGCAAAATTTCAGCTCGATAGCTTTAAAACTGAGAGACTAGTTTGCGTAGAAACAGACGGACAGACAGACAGACAGACGGACAGACAGACGGACAGACAGACGGACAGACAGACGGACGGACAAAGCTCAATGAACTCAGCTCGTCCCCCTGATCAAGAATATATATAGTTTATGGGGTCGGAAATGAATATTTCTATGCGTTGCAAACTTCTGGGCAAAATTATAATACCCTTTGCAAGGGTATAAAAATTACGGAGGAAATAGCATTGAAACAGACTGACAGACGGACATGGCTATAACAACTCTGCTGGTCATGCTGTTCATATAATTTATGTGGTCGGAGATGCTTCCTTCTATGCTTTACAAACATCTGGACAATTTTAATATACCCTCTACAAGGGTATAAAAAGTAAATGTCATAGATAGTTCCTTCAGCCCATAATAAACTTTTCTCCTTCCAATTCCATTTTTGGTGTTTTATTTGTATATAAAAACAAAAACTTCAAAAACTTCACCCTTTATTAAGTCGCCAAGAAACCCACTTGAAAACGCCTAGCAATGGCATGAAGAACATATTGATGACATGCGAAAAAATCATGATGGTGACTAAAGAGCAGCTCGCCCCATCTCCGACATGATGCAAATCTTTCCCCCTTTTGCGCAGAGGACCACTATCAAATTTCATTTGTGATGTTTCATTTGTAGTTCAAAAAAACTTCTTAATGGAGCACCCTTTAGATTAAGAAATAAATCGAACATTCAGCAAATAATATTTTCATCGTTATAGTCGAAATTTTTTAACAATAAATTATAAACCAAAATTAACCCAAATATTTGTTTCAGTTTCTTAAGTGTTAACTGGTTGTGATAATAAAGGTAATGGGGTTTCGGTTATTTTACAAAAATTTGTTTCGTTTACGGTTACGGTTTCGGTTACGAATTTGAAGGGTTTTTATCTCTTTCACTTTTGATATCAATTACCGAACTACTATATCATCCTCCGAATGATGTCTTGCTCTGCAATAGCTGCTTTAGATTAGCGGTGGGCACGAAATTTGAGTTTAAGAGCAGTCCAACAAAATCAAAAGAAAAAATCACCCTTACCATGCACCTGTTGCTTTGTCTGCGTGTGCGCCTAGCTGGCGCTGTACGCCGATACGCATGCGAGGCAATTGCGAAGCAATTTGAGTGGCGCCAATAACCGAAAACTAAATTTTGAAGCAATGCGAGCAACAGGAGCTAGGGCGTGCCCACCGTTGCTTTATATTATGGTTGATATAATATTTTCGAAAACACTTTTAACAAAATACGATTTTAAAAAATTTAGAAGATATTCAAAATCTTGTTTTAATTTAACGCCTACTTAGTATTTTAGTAGTTCATCAACTTTACATTTCTTTAACAAAATTTTATGTTGATCTAGTAGGCTTAGTTTTTTATAAATGTGCCTTAGTTCTGAATATGGTAAGTGAATGGCTCACTTGTACTTTGGTAGTCCTAGAGACTGGTCGCTTTCGACTTTGCTTTATTTTTCTTTTATTATTCTCAACTCTTTCACAGGCTTTTCAAATCCAATATGGCACCACAATGAGTCTTTGCTTCTTTTTTTTAATTTGCTGAGTTAAGGCTTTCTTTTATCTTCGTGGTGTCATCTTTCAATTAGAACTTTGTTCCAAATTGGGAAACAAATTTTTTTTTGTATAACTTCACAAGAATAGAAACACTTCAACTGTTTTGTAGTTGGGACTGCTTTGTGGCACAGCAATCCTTATCCTTTTCTACTTGTTGGTTCTGCCATTGGTAGTCTTCTGCTTTGACTCCTACTCGTCTTCGACTGCATTCGGCTTGACATTAAGATGAGCCGTTCCCAATTGCTAGATTTGTATGACACGCGCCTTCGATTTGTTCTCTAAATCACTTGTAATTTGGAAGTCCTAGAGACTGGTCGCTTTCGACTCTGCTTTATTTTTCTCAACTTTTTCAGTGCTTTTATCTTTTTAGTCTCAGTCATGGTTGTAGTTTGTATGTCTAATAGCCTATTTCCACCAAAGAAATGAAGCTTCATTTCTTGAAATGACAAGAAATGAAGAAAATGATATCATTTCTTCCATACAAATTGTTGTTGCCTTTTGCCCTTCATTTCTTTCATTTCTCAAAAATGATGGCATTCCCCACGAAGGAATTTGGTATTTTTTTAAAAAGTACTCGCTACTCTCTGGCACTACTCGTTACTTTCTGGAAATAGAAAGTGTCATCACCAATAAACTATTGATTTGAATTTAAAAAGTAGGCGCAATTTTGTTTATAATATAAATTAGTGAAAATAAGTTGTGTATTTAGCTTTCTGCTGATAATTCAGGGCGTTAACAATGCGTTCGCCCAGGGTAACTGCTTTCCTGCCGGGTATGTCTTTTTTTGGGTAAATATTGCAAAAACTCCCCGTGAGTTTGAAAGTGGCGCCTGTTGTTTAAATCAAACCATTCAGCTGTTTTTGTCAACGTGGCATTGCGAATATCAAAATGATGAAGATTTGTCAATGGAAACAGCATCATTTTTAGAAATGAAAATGATAAGAAATGAAGCCAGTGGAAATAGGCTATAACTTCACATGAATAGAAACACTTTTGAAATCTGATTACTATTCCACAACAATCCTTATTAAAATGAAGTATTCTGCAGAGCAAAATTTTTATATTTATTTAGAGAATTCAACAGACCTCCTAAAAACGTAATTGGATAAATTTACCACACATGAGTTGGTGAGCGACCCCTTGTGATTTACCCTAGTAATTGTTGGGTAGACCAGCTGTCTTTGACAGGCTGTGTATATTGCTGTTACCGTCTGTCCGTCTGTATGACAGTCAGACAGTCAGCCAAAATTGTAAAAAAAGATACCAAATATCAAATAAAGATGCATTCAGCTGCTAGAAGAGGAGCTAGACACTCGCAACATTCAAATAGTAAACAAGAAAGAAAGTCGGTCAAGCCCGACTGTATCATACTCTGTACCCTTAACGTCGCAGCTCGCATTTGCTCACGAGTTATACGCGCTTATCTCTGAGTTTCACTCTCTCTCTCTCTCTCTCTCTCTCACTAAGATTGCCGTTCAATAGAATGCTGTGGTGATGGGTGGGGTGGTGGGGGGTGTTTACTGGCCGTTTTTTGCTCATAACTTGAGTATCGTTCATCCGATCTTTATCATTCCTTCAGCAAATCGATAAATAATTTTGTTTACTAAGGTATCTCTAGAAGGTACGAATCGATCTATCTTCAAAACTGTAGGAGATATGACGTTTTTTCCAAATTGCGGTGGCGGGAGGGGGCGTGGCAAAAATTGAAAATAAACTTGATCTGCCTGCAAGTAGAAGAAATATATGCCCCATACATGTCAAACCTTTGTCTCTTACCATCTCTGAGATCTCTTCGTTCATACGGACGGACAGACAGACGGACGGACATGGCTATATCGAATCGGCTGTTATCGGCTTTATAGGGTCGGAAACGATTCCTTCTCCCAGTTACATACTTTTGCACAAACTTAATATACTCTATGTACCTTCGGTACAGAGTATAAAAAGTACTTGGTTGGTAACCCTTCAAGGGTTAGGTCCGTTTCAGTTTCAATACTTGAGATAACCCAAGCCGGTTACTTACCGTTTAAGATAATCAACTCTTTTTTCACTTAATATTATTTGGTTTTAATAAATTAACAATTTGCTCACTCCAACTTGAGTATTTTGTAATCAATCAATGCCAATTTCTTGAGCACTTTCTCTGCTTTTAAACAGAAAAGCTTGGACAATGGAAAATAATTTGTGTGTTTGCTCTGCGGGGAGGTTAGTTGTTGATGAGTTTTCAAAATTTTGCAAGCAAAATAATTTAGTAATTAATTTTACCAAGTTTTGACCCATATATGAAATAATACTTACTTACCAGGCGCCCATCAATGATTCTGAATATTCATGAAAACGCAATTCCCAGTGTGGCATTTATAATAAAATGCAAATGTGTCAATTAAAGTGTGCTTTATTTTGACAACAGCATATGGACGGACGATGACGATGATGGCACTTGGATTGTCATGCATGTACGGGTGGTACACTGTCGAGTGGTGGTCGTTGCTCTGGTTGTTGACCTCGCACAATAAACACACACACACACGTTCATACATATAGTGGCATCATGAAGTGAGCCAACAAAGCGTAGTTTCACTTACAATTAAATGACGACAACATTCTCAACAATTGTCCGCCACAAAGCAACGGGACATCAATAAAACTAAAACCCTAGAGTGTGGCACTATATGCAATAGTGCAATGGGTAAACCATATGAGCAACAGTTCGCTCCGCTGCAGTGCGCCCTCGGGTGTACGGTCAATGTGCCACTTGCCCGCATTGAACCAATCAAATGGCTCCTTCAACTGATGCAATATGAACGGAGCCCCGAGCATTTAATTGAGTTATTAATACAATTTGCATAAACAAAAGTCGCTTTTGCTTTCCTAATTAGCCAAGCGCCACACGTGCGATCCATCTGCGTGGCTGTTGCCTCTCTCTCTCTGTCTTTCAAGCATTTTTGATTGACGTTGCGGTTTCCGGTCTTTCACTAGCCCAGTCCACAGGGTTTGCTTTGCTTTGCTGAACACAAAAAATTTATGTTTATTGGCGTTTGTCAACAATTTATTTAAATTTATTGTGACAGCGTTGTTTCGTTTCTCTTGTTATGTGTTTTGTTGCACTTCTTCTTGAAAAATGCACACAGGTTCTCCCCCCTCCAGTACATCATGATGTATTAATCGAGGGTAGCTTCGGAATGCGTACGGGGGCGTTAATCATGTGCAGATGATAGATGCCGTGTTTTATTTAGTTTGAGTAACAATTAAATATGCAGGTGAAGCAATTAGTTGTTGCATTTTTGGGGAAAAAACAAGGAGAATTATAATGCTGGGAATGACCGTTTTTTTTGTCTTTTAGGTATAAGCCATCATTTATTGTTAGTTTGATCAAGCGAAGCGTATTCTAGACTGAATAAGAGTTTTAAATATAAAACGGATGGCTTGCCATGCTAATGAGAGGTCTTTTGATGAGAAAATGTGGAGATAGAAGGGGCTTAACTAAGAGTAGGTAAACTAACACAATGGCAATTCCATTTCTTCCAAATCAACTTTTTTTCTACTCACTTTTAAAACTCTTGTCTGCTTCCGAGGTTCTAGGCAATTTTCTTGATTTTAGAGAAAAGGTCGGCAATATGTGCAGAAAAGTTGCCACTAGCAACGGAGTAAGTATTTGCAAGCATATACATCAGGGCCGACCAGCCCATGATAAAAACGAAGAAGGTATGGCAAGTTCTCAGCTCGCTCTCTGTTTCAGCTTATAACTCAGCTTAAAAGTCTTTAATGTGTAGCGAAATAAAATAATAAAATTTTGTCCAGTTGCTAGGCAAGAACAGAAGTCACTGAAATCATGACTGCCCTAACAACAGCGGTCGGCAATATGAGCAGAGACGTCGGCAATAGTATTTTAGCACGCTTTAAAGCTCTCTGTCCCCAGCCTGGGGTCATGATACAACTAATACAGATATGGCAAGCTCTCAGCTCTCTCTCTGTTTCAGCTTACAAGTCTTCAATGTGTTGCGAAATGTTATATGCACGAGTTTTCAGAAAAAGCTCTCAGCTTACAATGCTAGGTAGCCCGCCATACCGTATTAGTGGTATCATTGGCCTCTGGTGTGAAACTGTAAGTACAGAAAGCAATTAAATCGACTGAAGTCTTTTAGTGCTCGGCAACAGAAACACATTATTCTCTCCTTTCCATTTGGACGGCCCTGAAATACAGAGGACCGAGAGAGAGAGCTTTTAAAAGCTTCTCATATTTGTCTGACGATGAGAATGAGAGAGAGTACATTTTGAATCACGATCAGCGATGTTCACAAGAATCCACTGGAGGGCGAACCAATTTGGCTATTTACACGTATACGAGCCGAACGCATGCCTCGCTCTCGTTGACCAACGTTGAGCACGATGCTTCGAAAAAATAGAGCAGTGCTCCGGAGCCATAGCCCCTGGGGGACGAACATACTCCCCAATTAACATCGAAGTCTTGCAACACTGTGTGTTAGAGAAATACACCGTCAAAATTCCGAGCTCTCTTCTTGGGGAATCCTGAAAGAGAGTCAATTTGGAACCACTCTTAAGCATTGCAGCAAAGCCATAATGATCTATTTGTATGAAGTACTATGACGAAACTAAGTCCATCTGAGTACCAGATGCAGACGTCTCTGCTCTCATTGCCGACCCCTGCTTCATTGCATTTTAAGCACAGGACAGTGGAACCTCCAGTTTGCGGCTAATTTAGACTTTAAAACAAATTTGGCAGAATTGAGTGACGATTTCGTAATTAACAGCACTTTCTAAAGCATTAAAGTTCAGTTTAAAATGTTCGAAAATGGGAAGAAACGCAGTTGTGAAGTAATTACATTAGTTCACTTCACTAGTTTATACTTCAGTGTGGAACGTAAATCATTAGCTACACAGTAGACATTTCCGCCACTAGCGCAGAAGTTAGGAACTTCGACTTAAGTATACTGGAACTTAGTTCAAGTTAGTTCGAATTTAAGAACTTCGACTTTCGGTAACTTTCGGAACTTCCGTATATTAGAACTTAGTTCAAATCACAGTAAAACATTGCACAAATATTTTTTTCTTTTTTTGAATCAATAATAAAGAAATGGATGCAATTACAGCATTTTATGATCGCAACTCAGTCTTGCTTTCTGAGGATGCAAGAACTGTTAGTTCGCTTACGAACATTTGCTTATCGTTTTATATCAAGGGTCGGCAAAAAACACATTTACATTTTGTCACTGACGCCAAGATTATTTTTCCCCGCGGCATTATTGGCGAAGCAGCGCAGCAACGAGCTTATTCCAGGGGCCGGCAAAACACACATGCTCATTTTGGCTTCGCTTGTGTGTGTTTAGCCACGCGAGAGCGCGCTCATTTAGCACTTCTTTGTGGTTGCAAAAGAGAGCAGTATAAGTTCGTATACCGTCGGTGTGTCGACGTCGCTGCCGCTGTTGTATACACTTTAGACTACGACGTGCCGGACTCTGGCCTATACTGTCGATGTGTCAACGTTGCTGCCTCTGAGCACTTTTGTATGCACAGTAGATAGCGACGCACCGACCCCTGTTTTAGATATGTATTCGTCACGAACTGCAGCATAGGCCAGCACTCAATTAGAAAGCTTCTTAGTAATGAAGAGAATACGTTTAGTCGGAATATGTGGTTGGAGGTGACGATTCTATTGAAGGTCAACCACAGGACTTCCCAGGATTTGTACGAAGAAATCTGAAAAGTTTTGGCGATTTAGAAAAGGGCATAATTGCATTTAGACGCCCATAAGAAACATACAATAATAAAAAACATTTAGAAATGTTTGTATATTTCAGTTTATCAGTCAATGGCATAGCCACCTACATGAAGTAACAATGTTTAAAACATTATTACTTCAGAAAAATTTTACTTCTGCTTTCCTTCAGAATTTTTTGTATTCAATTTTACTTTACTTGTCGTTATTTCACAACTGAGTACTGAGCTTTCGTTTGAAAAGAAGACGTCATAAAGAAGAGTGCGAAGCATTCTCATGATCAAACCGGGAGATTCTTGAAATTACTGTACACTTATTGTAGGCAGTGTGCCAACCACACGTGACTCTTTAGCCACAGTCTCCATACAAAAGTTGTGGACTTTGTTATTGTAGCTTTCGTATATTTCCTTACTTACTCTTGTTCTAAGAAATATTTCTGACTTCCATCAAATGCAACTGATCTCACATAGCCCTTACAATTATAAGTCCACATGACTAATCCACATCCTTTCGATCTTCCAGCAATAACTTCTTGAGAACTTTCATCCTTTACTTTTTACCAGACAAACTCCTGCAATCATTGATGACTAATCCTGAAACTTTAGTTTAATTTTTGTGCTCTGTTTAATTTATTGTTTCCCCAGGCATGCAAAAAGAATACTGTGAAACCCTTTTGCCAGTTAGCCATTTGCCTTATTTACGTGCTTCAAAGGCAACCTGTGCCCAAAAAACTACAAAACATGCGCAGACATAAATCATAAGCGTCGGCGAGTTACCCAGAAACGGTTCAAAGATACAGATATGGCCACTGCTGTGGGATACAGATACACTCGGCAGAGCCAAGTCGAAGTTTTTAACAAGCATTTAACGATTTAATTTGGCAAATACAGAAAAAACAAAACGCAAGTGGAAATACTAGCCAAGGGTTCAGGAACTAACCAACGGATATTTATGGGTCGAAGGCGCAACCTTGCCAAAAAGAAGGGAACGAAAATTTCCAAAAATGCGACTGGGGAATTGCTAACTGCGGCAAACCCCAGCGAGAGTATAGGATCCCATATGCAAAAGTGACTGCGATGATGGTTTTAAGGGGTGAGAGAGGGGGGAAAGGAGGAGGCGGAGGCACAGCGCATATGTGTGTGCGAGTGCCGAACTGCCGACTGCAAATGGAGCACATAAATTATATTCCTTTCGATGATATTTGCGTTTTGCTGCTCTTTATTTAAAAAAAAAAAAAAAAAAACGCTGCGCAGCAGTTCCAGAGGAGTTGGCCAAGGGCCCAGGATAGTAGAAATTTGTTTGGGTTAGGGAATTTTTGAGGGTATGCTTATTTAGAGGAAAGTATGAACGATTTTTTATACAAAACTAAACTTAGTTGACCTGGACAGATAACACACCACAAAGTGAGCAGGTTCCATCATCTTGGAACTTGGCAAGTTCTTGATTTTAAGAACGTTATGAATATGTAGAAGTTTTACAGGGAACTTTAGGGAACGAATAATGCTTGGATAAAGAATTTTGATAATAAAATAAGAACCAAACATACATAATTTAATACTTAATACTTCAAATTCTAATTCTCTTTTGTCTGAAACTAATAACGATATGTTTATTACATTTCTGTAGGCCACAAGAAATGGTCCAATAACTGATCCTTGTGGGGACGCCACGATTTAGTGACTGAAATTATGATTTTCTATTCACAGTAGCTACTGCTTGCAGTCGATCATGTAAGTGCGAGGTCGTCAATTTTAATGCTGAAAAATTATATGTATAATCTACTAAGTTTTGAGCAGAGAATCTCGTGAACGGTAATCTGAAGATTGGTCAATGCTCATTATTGTTTTTTGGAATTGACAGTATTTTTGCAGTATATTTTCCAGACATGAGGAAAAATGGGAGTCATTAATGCTGTGTTGTATAAAAGCGTAATATGTGTTAGAATTTGAGGAAGAAGAATTTCAATAAATTTTGTAATACATTTCCTCCAGTCCACTGGCATTTATATGCTTGGGAAGTCAGGACACAAGATCCGTCTCCTCCAAGCCAAAGTACTGCGAAGACTATCGGGATCGCCCTTGTACATGTTCACGAGAAAGGCGACGTTATTGTTAAACAATCTGCGGACTAAATTGAGAGACTCAGCGGACACCCAAATCGGCGAGCAAGGCAACAACTTCGCAGAAAAAGGCTAAATGGTGTCAGAGCCAGAAGAAGACTTTTGAGAATCTTCCCATGGCAACTTCCAAGACGACGTGTCTCAACCTGCCAAAACATCTAACACTAATCTAATACCAATCCAAACATAAATTGTAATCAAAAGCGACAAAAAAAAATTGATAAAATCTAACTTCGGATCGACAGAAGTTTATATATCTTGTAGCTTGATTTCGCTATTACTTTGAGCATTTGCTTGCCAGTTTGTTATATGGCAGCTATACGATATATGTATTCATTCGGTTTTGATCAAACTCCCCAAAATTGTGTGGAAACTGATAATATTCACAACTGGAAGCTATTAAGTCGCTACCATTGAAAACAAAAAAGTTTTTCTCACTAGAAATACTTTTTCGACCGATACTTCCTATGGCAGCTATATGCTATAGTCATCCGATTGGGATCAATTTTGACAGAATTTTGTGGTAGCATATAATATTGATCAGTAACACGTTTAATAGCGATAGCATTGAAAACAAAAAAGTTTTTCTTGCTAAAACTAGTTTTTTGACCGGTCGTTACCATGGCAGCTATATGCTATAGTCATCTGACTTGAATCAAACTTGTCAGAATTGTGTGGTAGCATATAATATTGATCAATAACAAGTTTGGTAGCGATAGCATTGAAAACCAAAAAGTTTTTCCTACTAATACTTTTTTTCAGAACTATATTTTGTATGGCAGCTATACTATATAGTTGGCCGATTTGCATCAAACTTGGTGAAATTATATGAAAGCACAGCAAACCTTATGAGGTTTTGGCACGTTTGCGTTGAAGACAAAAAAGTTTTTCCTACTAAAACTACTTTTTCGACCGATAGTTCCTAATGCAGCTATATGATATAGTCATCCGATCCGGGCGATTCCTACAAATATGCAGCGCATATGTACCAAGAGGCTTCGTGCAAAGTTTGGTTAAGATAGACTTAAAACTGACGGACGGACGGACAGACGGACATGGCTATATCAACTCAGCTCGTCATGCTGATCAAGAATATATATACTTTGTGTGGTCGGAGATGCTTCCTTCGATGCGTTACAAACATCTGGACAATTTTAATAGACCCTCTATAAAGGTATAAAAACAAAATGGGAGTCCGGTACGTATTTTCAATGATATCAGGCGCTTTAGATTGTGATTGCACGAATTGGGTTCAACATATTTAGATATTCCTTCCAAAACTGGTTGGACGATATTGCACTTGTAAGTTTCGACACATAATAGCTGCATTTTGCAGAGTTGCATTTAAATGTTACGGCTTTCCGCAAAGTTTGGTAGTCTCTAAATAGACAGTATGTCCTGTACTGTTTCCACTTATAGGCTGCGACACGTTTTATAATAGAACTTTTTATATCGACATGATGATCCACGATGTTTGATTTAAATTCAAGGTTTTTTGTCCAAGGCATGTATGGTTATTGTGTAGACTTGGTGATGCTTCTCTAAAAAAAATGCAATCAAAACACTTTATTTTGTTGTCCGGTTTTTAGAATTAAGAACTAATTTCAACTATACACTTCAAATAAAATAGTAATTTGTTTATTCCAAATATTAATATTGTGAGAAACATTATACAAATAAGCAATTTTTGCGTACACACCGTAAAGACAGCAGATCTGAATTCCAGTTTTCTAGATTTATTACTCATACTTTATTGCTGTATTTGAGATTCATAATTTTGGAACTTAGATATTTTTATACTCTGTTCCAAAGGTACAAAGAGTATTTTAAGTTTGTGCAAAGGTATTTAACTGGAAGAAGTTATCATTTCCGACCCTACAACGGATATACATTCTGGATCAGCATCAACAGCCGAGTCGATATAGCCATGTCCGTCTGTCCGTCTGTCTGTCTGTCTGTCTGTCTGTCTGTCTGTCCGTCCGTCCGTATGAACGAAGAGATCTCAGAGATGGTAAGAGATAGAGGTTTGACATGTATGGGACATATATTTCTTATACTTGCACGCAGATCAAGTTTATTTTCAATTTTTGCCACGCCCCCTCCCGCCCCCACAATTTGGAAAAAACTTCATATCTCCTACAGTTTTGGAGATAGATCGTTCGTTCCTTCTAGAGATACCTTGTAAACAAAATTATTTATCGATTTGCTGAAGGAATGATAAAGATCGGATGAACGATACTCAAGTTATGGGCAAAAAACGGCCAGTTAACACCACCCACCAACAACCACAGCAACATACCCTAAGCGTTCAACACAGGCAATCTTAGTGCGAGAGAGAAAGAGAGAGAGAGAGAGAGAGAAACTTAGAGAGCGCACCGCGTTGTGCGCGGGGTGTTAACTGGCCGTTTGACTCCTGAGCAAATGCGAGTGTAAGGGTACAGAGTATGTTATAGTCGGGCTTGACCGGCTTTCTTTCTTGTTTTTTCTATGAAACCGGTCGCACTTAATGTGGAAGATTTCTGATTCCAATCTGACTCTTTTCTGACACACATATAAGTGCTTTCACCCTCCCAATGAAGCATAGAAAAACCTCATAAAATACTCATAAAATTTACTTTTCTAGGCACTTGAAAAGCTACTGAAAGGCTCTTTCAAGAGGCATATTGGAGTGCAGATCCGAAAATGCTCAGACATAAGTGCTTTTTATGAGCCCGTGCTTAGATAGCACTGAATATGCTCCGAAAACCCTCAAATTTATGTGTTTACTCCAAAAACGCTCTTAAGCTCGGCTCTTTTCAGACACATGATTTGGATCGCTCCGAACTTGGTTTGCTGGGATATGGGACATTTATTTTTTATACTTGTAGGCAGATATCTAGGCGTGCCTTTTAGATATATTTAGTAATCAAGATTATTTATCGATTTGCCGAAGAAATGATTAAGATCGGATGAACTAGACTCAAGTTATGACCAAAAGAAAGCGGTGGTTCCAAATTGTCACAGTAGTGGTCAGTTTCCCTCAACAAACACTTTTAGAAACAAGTATTGGCGCCATCTATGATGAAAGATACTCAAGTTACATATGTCCAAAAGAGAGTTCGCTGCCGCAGCGCTGCTTTCAGTTGCAGACTCGGTACAGACTATGTTAAGGCCGGGCTTGACCGACTTTCTTACTTGTTCTATTTGAATTTTCCTTATATTATTATTCTCAAATTTGTTATTTTATTAGGTTTCAAATAATTCCCTCACCTTTTTGCACTACAAAATGTCGCTTCGTAGTTGGTTTTCCTTAGATTAGTGTTCGTTCTTGAAAACTAAATTGGAATTCGCATGTTATATCCAAAGAATCAGTTCAAACAGTGGACTTTCCCAAAACATTTACACTTCTCCAAGACTATACTTTCATTTCAAATCCTTTGCCTACAGCACATCGTCTAGTCGAACCCTTTTTGTTTTTATTATTTTTACTCGTTAAGTTTTCAATTCTGGCGCAGTCAGCAATTTGCTTTGGCCATATTTCTAGAGTTCTCCAGACTACACACATGCATTTTAATGTGTGTTGGCTTTCGTTTTCCCCCCTCTCTCCCTCTCTCTCCCTCAGTATTTGCTTTCGACATTTGAAATGTGCCTTTGACTTTGCGGCTGCTGCTTCAGTTCCAGTTCAAATTAAAGGATTCAAGGCTCGACCGCAATCCATTTATCGAGTCGAACGCTTTGGCTCTGTTTTTTTTTTTCTTCTATCTCTAAAGTAAATGCGCCATAATTTATGGGGACTGAACCATTAAAATATATGTGTGTGTGTCCGAGAATAACGGGTTGCCGTTCGCTTATGGCCCATTTGTTTTGCGGAGGCCTTTAATTTATTTTTATCTTTTAGCTGCTAATTGCACTCCTCAGCAATTGATTTAAATTATCTACCAAATGTGCACTGGCCGCAGTTTTATTTATATTTCATATAAATATTTCATAAATTTATGGTGGCCATTGGGTTAACCAGCGTTGAAAAACTTTGCAATTAAGCAGGGCATAAACAACAAACTAAAAAAATTGCATTTATTACTAAAGTATGGGGCAAAAAAAAAGGGATCAGGTTTATTAAAAAGTCTGTAACTGACACATGTGACACTAACAAACACATAAATTTCATTGGTGACAAGAATGCGGCTTTAATAAGTTGAGAAGCGATCACAAAACTTTTGCCCAAGTGTGCATAATTATTTAATAAATTCCCCAATTATCAAGTTCCATTTTGCCTGAAGATACGTTGGCCCATTAATGACACATACACAAATAACAAGTTTGCCGGCCATAATGACTAGTAAATTAAACATTTAATTTATTAACAAACAATTTTGCTGCCATCTGCAGCTGCCGAAGGAAGGAATAGCTCTGGCTGCAGCGGGTGAGTTTTAAGTGCTTCTGCTTTTGCAGTCTGTCGTTTGCTTTGCATTAAGCATTAAGCAGTTGATTTTGATGAGGCTGCTTTATCTCTGTGGCAGACAACTCAACTTTTTAATAGTTTAAAAGCACACACACACACAGATAGAGAGAAAGACAGACCGACGCACAGAACTAAATATGAAAACAAATTAAGGCTGTTAAGTCATAACAAACTGAAAGCACACAAAAAACTGAACATAAACGAGCAGCAAAATGGAAATTCCAACTAAAGTCGAACAACCGAAACAAATTGCACTAAATTGATAATTAAATGGGAAATCTTACTCATGCAGCTGGGACTAGGGTGGGAGGGATTTAACGTTTGTAGAAAGTAGAACAGTTAGAGCTAAGATATACCGTTATATATGTATGCGTAAAGCTGACTTGAATATTTACTAAGGGGATTCCATTTCTAACATATTCATTTGTTGGATCCTATACCTAAAGGTCGCAGGCAAGGGACGCATCTATAATCCAAGTTTGGAAACGTTCAGGTCATTATTCCTTGAGTTCTTTAAATCGCTTATGACTCAAAAAGGTCCCCATTTTCATAGTTGGGATCGGTTAGACAGGAAATTGATCGACTTTCTTACTTGCTTTATAATTGAATTGATATACTACCAGCGGACAGAGATAGTTCATTTTCTACAGCATAAAACTTGGGGCATTAAGAGTTTTCAAAAGAAATTATCAGCCAAGAATGCAGTTTTTATACCCGTTACTCGTAGAGTAAAAGGGTATACTAAAGTCGTGCAAATCTATGTAACAGGCAGAAGGAATCATTTCCGACCATATAAAGTATATATATTCTTGATCAGCATCAACAGCCGAGTCGATATAGCCATGTCCGTCTGTCCGTCTGTCCGTCTGTCCGTCCGTCTGTATGAACACCTAGATCTCAGAGACTAGAAGAGCTAGAGCAACCAAATTTGAAATGTAGACTCCTATTGTCTGCACGCAGATCAAGTTTATTTTCAATTTTTGCCACGCCCCCTCACGCCCCCGCAATTTGGAAAAAACGTCATATCTCCTACAGTTTTGATGATAGATGGTTCGTACTTTCTAGAGATATCTAGTTCTTAAAATTATTTATCGATTTGCTGAAGGAATGATAAAGATCGGATGAACGATACTCAAGTTATGAGCAAAAAACGATCAGTTAACACCCACCACCCACCCCACTCATAACCTAAGCATTGCGTTCAGCAGCAATCTTAGTGAGAGAGAGAGAGAGAGAGAGAGAGACGAGTTAAAAAATGCTGCATACTTTTCGGCTGACCCACCTCAGGCATACAGTAAGGCTATTAAATGCATTTTTTTGTTTCCATGAGTAACGGGTATATCGAAGTCGGTTAGAGCCGACTTTAACTTACGCTCTCGTTTATTTTGAAAATACATCAACAACGGTAAGAAAAACAGGGAAACAAGTCGAGTATTTACCGACAGAACTTTCTTGGTCGTTTGGAAAGGAACTGATTTTCAGGTTTGACGAAAACGTGCTGGTATGCCACAAAGGAGTGTGTGCTTATACCAAAGACTATAGAGCTCACAAGAATAAGTAACGGCCATACAAATGAATGGCCAGGAGATTTAATGGGAAATTTGCAACGTGAATCTTCAATTTTCACTTACGCACAGCACACACGCTTTCCGTTTACTTGTAAGGCCGTTACTCTTCTTTGTGAGTTGAGGAACGATATCCCAAAGACCTACTCATCGCCACTTTGGCATACGGTATAGACAAAGAAGTCTATGATGCCACTGATGTTCTTCAGCAACAATTGTATCGCTTCAGTAGATGGTAAAGCTACTGGAACTGGGCGTTAAGACAATCTTATTGCATCAGCATGAACATGAATATCTACAAACGACATCCGAAAAATTCTGAAATTCGTCTTGGTTTGTCATGATGCGGGGGAAATGCAAGAAAGAGTGTTAAAAATGCGGGCCCCAACAGCAGGACCCATCATACAAAACTGTTTGGGTGAGATGTTGCTCCTTGGTATAGATCTTTTGTGCTTAAACGCTTCGTTGCCTGTATCCTGAGCTCACTTACCTGGTTATAAATATGTGAGAGTATATCTTTACAGATGGCTATTATTCGGTAGCTATATCAACGCGCTTGTTAGTTAACTAAATGAAAGAGTAAGGAAAGTGAAATGCAATCAGCTCTCACTCTGAAATAAAGTGGTAAATGGACATTTCCACAGAAAAGTCAACCAAAAACCGAAAACATCTACTCATTGAATGCATCTAACTTATCTTATTTATATCAATATAAATACCTGTATCAAAATTTGAATGTTTTTTATGATTACGGACAAGGATACATTTTATATATATTTATGAAAAGCATCAGAAGTACGGCCTTAGAGAAAGACTTGTCATGTAATTAAGTCATATTGCGTATCATAATGAGTCAAATATAAATATAAGAGCAATATTTATTTTTGAGCGAATCAGCTTTAAATATATAGTTACATAATTGCAAATCATATAAATGTAAGTTGCATTAAAAAACTCGAACACATTCCGCGGAGAGTTGCTTTTTTGTGAAAGCAGACAAAACGCACTTCCGTATTCTGTCACGCTGCGTATGCCTTTTTGTCTGCCTATATCTTGGAACCTTATTGTCAAGAACTCTTAGCTTTTACATTAAATATAATGCTACTAAAGTGCTATACAAACACCAATATGGGCATTTCCAAACTGACGTGACGTTACGTTTGTAAGAAAAAAAAAAAGGTTTTTAAAATATATGAAAATCTTGGATTTTTAAAAAGATTGTTTTATATTTAGGTAGCAATTAAGTGGCACTATAATCAGCAAAAACAATAACATCAATCGATCATAAAGAGTTAAAGATATAAGCAAAAATATGTGCTGGCGCTACATTACATAAAACGGAAGTGGGTTTTAACTTGTTTTAGAAAATTGCAGATATCTGCGAATTGGGCATAGCTTTTTGTATACAAATTTTTGTAGTATGATTTGAAATAATTCAAGCTTATCTTCCAGGTTACCTTATTCAAAAATATTTACTCAATTTTTGTTTATTTAAGTATCCGACCTGACGTAACCTGACGTTACGTTACTTAAATTTCCTCATTACATTTATGTTGTTTTTGTTATAATATAAAGCAAAAACTTATAATTAATTGCAATCATAAAGTTTCTTATGGTGTCTTATGCAATATTTTTTAACTCCTTGTACCCTTAGAAATATTTTGGAGACCTAAAATCAATGCAATCTAAAGGCATTTTAATGACAACAAAAGGTATCCAAATGAGAAAAATGGCGCTTTCGCGACTTTTCATTTGACATTCTCAAAATGGGCTATGAACATATTTAAGATTGGCTCATATTAGTTCATTTTGATTGTTTCCCCATGAAAATATGATAGATATAGTGTTTTTAAGTACTTTTCCTTTTTTGGTTTCTGAAGACTTTTCTGTGCCCATATGCGGAAATTTATTGTAAAATTTATCTCTATAATAAAGGCTTAAAAATTCGTACGATTGTCACGTTCGTAGCTCTGGAAATGGCCTTACGCATCATCCTATACATCACATGACCAGCAGCAAAAACCCGTCTATGAAGAAACCGTGTGCTCCAGTCGATGTGTGTGCTTATACTAACGAAAGCGCTCTGGTAAATGTGGACGAGTTATTTGGAGAGCGATATCAAAGTGATGAGGCTTGCTGACCTAATCAACTGATTACGAAAAGTGCGCCTACTCCTACTCAGGGACTATTAAACCAGAATACTTTTAACCCCATCAGTACAGTTTAGCGGGAACGAGATGACTTTAGATTGCTTAGGTATCGAGATCAAAAACCTACAAACTACGCACTACTAAAGCGGTTTCATTTAAGAAACAAGTAAGAAAGTCGTTCAAGCGCGACTGTAATATACTCTGTAACTGCAGTAGTATCGCTGCGGGGAGAGTAACGAGTTGCCAGTGATGTGTGCATCAGTCAGGAACTGTTACTGGAACTGGATCTATGATTGTGGCCGGATGAACTGTGATTGGAGCGGGTTAAACTGTAATCCGCCATAACCATTTCAAAACTGACAAGTAGCTGGCGCCACTACTGTAACAATTTCAAAACTGACCTTTGATTGGAACTGACTTTTGTTTGTCACTTGAGCATCCGATCTTTATCATTTCTTTGGCAAATCGATAAATAATCTTGATTACCAACTATCTCTAGAAGGTTCAAACCATCTATCTTTGAAACTGTGTGAGATATTACGTCTTTTTCAAATTATTTTCAAAAATTGAAAATTAACTTGATCTGCCTGCAAGTATAAGAAGTATATGTTCCATACATGTCAAATCTCTATCTCCTGCTATCTCTGAGATCTGAGCGTTTTAAAGAAGTAAAGATGGACTTGGTTATATCGACTTGGCTGTTGATGCTGATTAGTATATATACAATTTATAGGGTCGGAAATGATTCCTTCTCCCTATTACATACTTTTGCACAAACTGAATATACTCTTTTTGTACTGAACCTTTGGAACAGAGTTTAAAAACAAAAGGGATAAGCAGCCGATGCAGTATTTCCAACAACCTCAAAGGGAATTTGCTTGCACCAAGTAGCTGTCATTTTTTTTTGTTTTTGTGATTCTCAAGCCCCCAAAGGACACAGGGCAATAACCACTTCTCCATTTCACCGAACTCTATTATATAACATTGCTTTGAGTTCACCCCAAGCTGCAAATAAGTACATAGGTTAAAATAATGATAAACTTTTGTCCCAGGCTTTTTCAGATTCAGATTTCAGATCATCATCCAATGAATTTAAGAGTCGAATGCATGCTCAAGCGGTCATAACAAGTCTGTCATTAGGTAGCCTCTGTCAGCTCATTGAAGACAGGCTTAGATCGCTGATGATTGAATTGAGGAAATTCATCAAATAGCTATACGAGCAACCAGCCTCCTTTGTGGTGTTGTGCGTGTCTTGTTTTGAAAAAGCTTTAAACAGAAATCATAACTTATGGGCCTGGAGCCAGCTAAAAGCTCTTTGATTGATATTCAAAGAGGTCACTAAAACAGTCACATTGTCGAACAAAATGTTAAAGGATTCATTTGAAGTACTTCCTATTTTTATATTATTTGAGTAATTCAGCGAAATAGACAAATGCAGGTTTGTCCACTACCCAATTTCTCTACGATCCGTTGTTATAGCTTGACTGCTTAAGTGCAGTACATATATTTTTCACTTGCATTTTAATTTTTTTTTTTTTAATGAAAAACTATTCTATTCTTTCTCATAATGCAAATGCTTTTGAAATAGTTCACACTGCCTGCCCTTTCATTCATCATTTTCTGTAACATCTTGGAAAAAGGGAAAGTGCATGAGTGAGAGATAAGTTCACACATCTGCTTAGCATGTCCTTAACAAAGTCACAACCGAAACCTTGACATGTCGTTCATTACAAAATCCTTTACCATTCCCAACTTGCACTCAAACATTTAGTAAATGCGCCATAGAAAAATCATTTTGCATGACATCAATTTCCCCATATACCCGCACTTGTACATATGTACATTGTACATGTGTACGTGTATATAATACATGTATAATATATATATAAAGATGACATACATTTTATGTGCTCGCTGCTCCAGTATATTGGGGGGCTTACAAATTCAGCCCCCCCCCCCACCGCCTGCTGATGCTGGCAACTGCCAATTCGCATAAATGTCACGTACGTCAGTTTGTCATTTGCTTAAAGTAGGCAGTCGCTGTCTCCGCTGCAACTGCACTTGAGCAAAGAGGGGGGCAAAAAGAAGTCAGCCACAGCTCCGTATCTCATCTCTCTTGCATGTGAATATGAATAACGCATACGCACTGTATGCCTGCCAACTTTTCAAAGAGTTCAAATTGCTGGCATGCGTCACACAGGCGACTAATTAAAATTTTATAGCCCAGCAAAAGAAGTGTGTGGGAAAATTCATGACAATTTTGTCAAAACGCTCTCCGACCATTTTCATATTAAATGAGCCATTTGGGCCATAATTCCTTTTTAAATCCCAGCTACCGATTTGCCTTCTTTATCATATTTCAAAGTTCATTACACTTGTAGGCCTACGGCTTAGGCGTCGTGTTCCTGCCACATTAAACTGCCTATAAACTGCCGGCAATGTCGCCGCTTCAATTGACAATTATGTTAAACAAAGTTATTAAATTACGCAAAAATAAGGCAACCGGGCGTGAAAGTCAATGGGATTACAGCGCATGCGACAAGGCGGCAGATCAATAAGCTCAGGTGTCTGGATAAGACTTCCATTTCGTGCAAATTGTTTGCTGAAAATTTCCATTTAGCATAAAACTGGCGCTATTATCTGGTTGTGGGGCGGGGGGGCTGGTAAGCACAACATCACACAAATTACGCCACTCTCGACACACTACACACTAAAATATGCAGGCAGACTCCTCTTTTAATGTACCACGGCGTTGGCACAAAGAATGTCTGCCCTTGCCACAGACATCATAAAAATTCGTTAAAAAAATGAAACACAAAACCAGCCAGCCAGCCAGCCATAGAAGCCGCCAACGACTTCCGTAAGCTTAAGCTTCATCTCCCTCCACCTTTACCGGCATTTCGCATTACGCATACGCCACCGTTTCGGTTTCAGCAGGAAACTCACATTGTTTTCGCCATATTTACTTGAGTTGGCTCTGCCTGGCGGCTGTTTATATGCCGGGGCGCCATAAGTAACAAATTTTATAAATTATTTAAATTTTTATTCATGCAACGCTGTAAAGTTAAGACCGCTGACAGTTAGCTAGTTTGGCCACCGGGGAAATGCTGAACGCACAATTTCCTTTACGTTATATTTTCATAATTCTCTTGGTTTCTTTGTGGGCGGGGGGGGGGGGGGGGGGGGCCTTTGTGACCTTGACTGGCTGGCATTTAAATATTGATAACGGCCTTTGATCTAAACAAGAAAGAACCTGCGTCCTTATGCAAATGCATGGACAAGTTATGCCCAATAAAATGTTACGGCCGGGGCCGTGTCTCTGTCTCTTTGTATACAACAATGCAATACTTTTGCTTTCATATTTTCGCATGATTTACAGGCAGCGGAGAGGGCAGGCAATAAAAAAGAATGTCGCAGTTTTATGAGCCCTGCAAATGGCCATAAAATGTCAAGGCACATATGAGAAAATATAAATAAATCGAACGATTATTGACAATTATAATGATATATGGATGCGTACTCAAAAGTCATAAATTGGCAAAGGGCAGAGCAGAGCAGAACAAAACAGAGCAGTGGGCTAAGTGTATTAGCCAAGTGGGTAAGTGGAACTGCTTGACGAGGTCAGTTGTGTGTGGGCGAAGGAAGTTGCCGTTGAAGTAAGACATTAAATACGAGTGGTGCAGCAATAAGAAATGTAGCAAAAGCAGACAGTAATTCATTCGGAAGCTTTAATAGTTTTGGCCAAAGATTTAATTTATTTTTATTATATTTTAGTCTTGAGGTTTTCAAAGAGAGGTTGGATAGTAGAAGAGGTGGGGAATGTTTATAAGAAATAATTATAAATTAATATTACAGTTGAATATGGGGCTAAATTTAATCTTTGGTATTGAAGTATACCCCGGAGTCGCCCGAGGTGCATTGAATTGTTCATACGGTTACCAGGCGTGTCCACGGCCTATGCGCACAGCGCGCATTGGTTATTGTACATTCTGACTGTAAATAGCTGTATGTATGCATCTGAATTCATTGCTGATGTTGGTGAAATCACCTTGAACTCGGGGAGAGATTTTTCTGCAGAGTCTACGGGTGGAGGCCTGCCTCCCCAAGACAATATGATCCTTGTAGGTTTCATATTGCCCAGGCAACCATATTGGTGTGGGCAGCTTTTTTGGCTTCAGCACTTGATGTTGTGGATATGTGTTTGTTGCCCAGGAGTTGGCGGACTCAGGGGAGTTCAGCTCTAAGGTCGGAAAGCACGGCCTTAGGTCTCTATAACATATACTGTTGGGTACAGGCGTGTTTTGGATGAGTATCTACATGACAACCAATGAGGAATTGTTGCGTGAGAAGTATGTTGTGGGCACTGACTGGGAGTATGTCAGTTTCTTGGTGTAGCTGATCTGGGTGGGTCAGCATGAGACATCCTATTGCTACACGCAGTGATGCGTTCTGCGCCAGCTGGAGATTGCGCCACTGCGTGTCGCTTATGTATGGAGACCAGATGGGCGCAACATATTTTACCATTGATCTGCCAATTGCCTTGTGGATGGTGGTTATAGTTTCCTGTTCTTTGCCCCAGGAACTACCTGTGATGGCTTTTAGGACCTTGTTCCTACTTCTGACCTTTTTGACGACACCTTCAGAGTGTTTGGCGAAGGTGAAGAGGGGAACGAGCGTGACACCCAGTATCTTGGGATTGTTAACTGTGGGGATGCTGTGGAGGAATTTGTTGTTGCCGACGTTGTCGTTCAATAGTCGCACGTTGTGATGTTGCTTTATTACTTTGCCGAGCACAATCTTCTCTTCTTCTCAATCGTTCTTGCTCATGGTAAGCTTCGCTTACGACTTTCAATCATTCCAATAAGAGCCGTTTCCCTTTCTACAGCAGGTTTCTCTTTCGTTCTACGTGCTGCGACATTTCGGTTTCGCGTTGCATTCTGAGAACGACAATGTGTATTAGCACGACCTCTACTTGGCATCGGAACAAATATGGAACTGTTAATGATCCTCACTTTGTATAAGCAAATCAGTAAGAATATATGCTGAGCTGTTAAATGGAATGACCGCCTACTGCGCCACGTGCTGAACTGTGATTGAATTGAACAAAATAACGAAATCTGCGCCTACAGCGATACCCGTAAAGAATTTTCCTACTTTTTATACTCTGTAACGAAGGTACATAGAGTATATTAAGTTTGTGCAAAAGTATGTAACAGGGAGAAGGAATCATTTCCGACCCTATAAAGTATATATATTCTTGATCAGCATCAACAGCCGAGTCGATATAGCCATGTCTGTCTGTCCGTCTGTCTGTCTGTCCGTCTGTCCGTCTGTCCGTCCGTCCGTATGAACGAAGAGAACTCAGAGATGGTAAGAGATAGAGGTTTGAAATGTATGGGACATTTATTTTTTATACTTGCAGGCAGATCAAGTTTATTTTTAATTTTTGCCACGCCTCCTCACGCCCCCGCAATTTAGAAAAAACGTCATATCTCCTACAGTTTTGATGATAGATGGTTCGTACTTTCAAGAGATATCTAGTACTCAAATTATTTATCTGATTTGCCGAAGGAATGATAAAGATCGGATGAACGATACTCAAGTTATGAGCAAAAAACGGTCAGTCAACACCCCCCACCCACCCCACCCATAACCTAAGCATTGCGTTCAGCAGAAGCAATCTTAGTGTGAGAGAGAGAGAGAGAGAGACTAAGAGAGCGCACTGCGTTGTGCGTTGTGTGTTAACTGGCCGTTTGACTCGTGACCAAATGCGAGCTGCGACATAAAGGGTGCAGAGTATGTTATAGCCGGGCTTGACCGACTTTCTTTCTTGTTTTTCCTTAACCTTTGCTTTGCAGTTACCAACAAACCCGCAGAAGGAAGTATTCTATTTGTTGCAGTCGTTTTCAAGTTTATATATATAGGTACAAATATCTTATGACGAAAAGTTTCAAACATAAAAAAGATTTAAAATATTAGCTGTGGCATGTTGCCGTTAGCCAAATGTAGGTGACATTTTACTAAATTCCTATTTCTCGATTTCGATGTCTGCTTACATGTCTCCATAGTCCATTAAAAATCGCGTCAATACAGCAGGCACTCTCTAAGGTAGGAAGTGAGCGAACGCCAATTACTTCCATTTAGAAGCTTATGCATTTCCTGGTCGGTCAGTGTATCTCTTTCCCAGTATAGAGCCCAGAGTTCCTCCAGAATTGCTCAGCGAGAAATGAAGTGGGCGGCGTCTTCTCTCTCTCTGGTGTTGCAGAGAGTGCAATGACTGGGTTTTAAGATATGTGGCATATACTTTACGTTGAGCACTTCCGTTCTCATTCGAAAAATGACTGATATTGCTGCCACGTCTATATTACCAGTGAAATAATTTTGATCTTTAAAGTTATACTCCAGTTTGCAGGAGACTGACTTTCACGGGATTGTGATTCAAAGCCAATCCTTTCCCTGTTGTCTATGCTCTGCAGCAGTTTTGTTTGTCAAAGGTTCCATAAGCTGTAGTGTTCTATGCTGCACATAATATTGTGGTCCAACGCCATGGCTCCCAACTTTCGACAAACTGTGATTTGGCTTCTAATAGGTGTTCTGTGAAAATTCTTGGAAGACGCGTGGATGGCATTTTCATAGTTTTGTTAACAAAATCAAAGTGAAGTTGCAATGTGTAGAGAAACATAGTTGATAGGCCCGTTTCCAAGTGTATAGCATAGTTGGGCGAGCATAGAGGCAAGTGGAACACCCTCTTAAACGAACGAGTCGTTCGACTTCTTCGTATTGACCAAAGCCCCATACTTGGGCATCATAGCACATAATTGCTCTGGCTGTGGCTAAGAACAATTTGAACTTAGTGCTGTGACTGACGTTTCATTTTCAAAGCAGTTTGATCCACTTGGTAATGATCGCAATTTTCGAGTCGCTTAGTATTTATTTTTAATGCTTGCGAAATGACAAATTTGGTGTAAGAGTGACTCCCAAGTACTGGTATTCGGGGACAATATCTAAATTCACTCCGTTTATAGACCAAGCGTGTGTGCTTGCTTTTCGACCCGTTGTGTTACGTACTTCCCTTATCTTAGATTTTTCGTAGTTAATTTGAAGGCTCCACGTTTGGTAGTACGAGTGCATTGCGTATATCATTTGCTGTAAATCTCGGGCGTCATCGGCCAGAAGCATCATGTCATTGGCATACATTAGAACTTTGATTCGTTCCGATCCCAGTTGAACACCCTTTGGCAGAATGGATGATATGTCGTCGACGTACAGTGTGAAAAGTAACGGGCTCAGTAGACAACCTTTTTTCACTACAAGGTTCGTCTCAAATCATCTGGACAGGTTCTTAATATGAGTGTTATTTGAATTTTAAATTTTTTAAATTTTCTAAAGCAGTGTTGTGCTCTACAGCCACAATAAGCTTACCACTAGCGTACTTTGAATATTTTATACCTGAGCTTTTTAAGTCTCTGTAAAAAACCTAAATCTTTGCCAAACTGATTAAAGAAGATGTCAAACTTGTCAATGGCTCTACTTACTTACATATGGAGCGCATGTGTTCGCAACATGTTCTTTGGGAATCTCTGATCCAAAGTCTAATCAGCAGAGATATTAGACCAAATGTCTCATTTCAGCATAAAATATTTTGGAAACTTATGGAAAAATGTATACTTAACTATATTTTGCAATATTAACCAACTTTTTGAACGATTCCCAGTATCCTGTGCAAGTTTCAGGGATTAAAATTTACTGAAGTTCTACTGAACGCTTGTTATCAGAATAAACTTTCATTTAATCAAATTCCTTAATAATTTGTTACTCAATCCAAGTTTTCTTCCTAATTTTTTCCATCAGTTGTACAAATCGTTGAACGAGACGACAATTAAAATGTCATTAATTTTCGGAACATGTGTTTTTCTTTTGTTTTTGTTTTTTTTTTGTTTTTTAGGAAAACTTGATTAACAAAAACTGTTTGTCCTGTTGCTATCCAACGAAAAACATGTTCCCATAGTTTCCACCCCCAACCCCACCCCTTCAGTGAATACCTGTAGCTTATGGTAGTTACTTTTAACTGCTGGCCGTTAGGCAAACAGTTATTGTGCTCTCAGTACTTGGCCATTAGAATGACACTCCACCAGGAACGTGGAAAAGCAACAACTTGTCATTAGACAAATTCAATTTAATGCTGGGGCCAGCAATAACAACAACCAACCGACGACCACAACACTTTTTGGCGGTGGGGTTTTGCTGCTGCAAACAAATTCTATTTAATTTCGTCTACCCCCCCAACCATGTAAATGTAACCCCATCTCTGGGGCGGAGGAGTTGCTTCTAATGTGCACATTGGCACGTTCGTTTTGTTGACACAACTGTACGAGAAGCGAGGCGGAAGGGTAGTACAGGCTGATGAAGTTTATTTCGAGTGGAATCGCCGCTGTGGCCGTATCTCAAAGGACATTACAATGCAGATAGACCAGGGCAAGTGAGTGACTGTAAAGAGATGGCACTGCCAGACGGTGGCCTAGAGTCAATGAACAGTGGTACGAACATAAGCAAGAGTAGGCTAAAAGCCAGCAATGGTATGGCCAATGCCATTTTCCCCACTGTGCGACAAGTCAAGTCTCGAGTGTTGCTCCAGCTGACGGCTGTCGGGCGACGTCTCCTTTTTTGGTTCAGTTAGTGGCATTGTCACGACTTCTTAATGTCATTTTATCAAAGGCGAGTCGCGGTCCCGGACCCGGACCCAGACCCAGGAATAGGACCTCAAGCAGAGCGAGGCACACGTGTAAGGCAGCCGCACAACGCGGCGTATACGTGATGGGGTTATTATTGTTGTCATTGTCATTGCTGTTGTTGTTGTTTGCTTGTGCTTCGTTGTGTTCGATATGTTTATATTTGTTGCGCGGTTTTGCGTGTCCTTTTTACAAGAGAGCTACGCTTACATTACCCACACACACGCATTATTACGACTTCATGATGTGTGTGTGTGTGATAAGCGTGTGTTCGTTTCAAACGACATTTGGCGAAAATTTTATGGCGCATACCCAAAAATTGTCGAAACGCCCACCCCCCCAGACCCGTCCCTTTCTTACCGTTTTTGTATATCTTTCTTTTTTTTATTATGCGATTTGTTCAACTTCATTTTATTGCAAGTACAAAACTCACACACACACAGCTGATGTGCCTTGGTATGGGTGTATTTAAAATTTTATAGCAAACATTTTTATGTGCAATCGATCGAAGGGTTTCATTACATTTTAATGAAACGGCAACAACCTTTTTTTGACTTGACTTTCATTTGAGAGCATTTTTCTGAAGAGTTTTAGTTGCCAAGAAAGCTGATAAGGAATTCGAACGGCATGTGGTGAGATGCAAATTACCAAGTAGGTCGTAAGTCGCTGAAGGTGTCATTTAGAAAATGGAAACTTTCTTAAAAAAAAACAATAAAATTTAAATAAAAGTACCCTAAAAACAATATTAAAGAGTTTAAATGAATACTGAGAATGCTCTTAAAATTTCGACCCTTTAACGAGGGAAGAAGATGATTAAAGTTTGTGTGCAAAAATATTTGTTTTAAATTTAAAATAAAGAAAACCTACAACAAGACCCCCTTCAGTTCTTAACCTGAGTACTGAATTTGTCCTAAGACCTAAACATTAGCTTCTTCTTTGTCGCGCGTGTAGCCCTCTCGTGCAATAACAACGTCATATGTGTTCTTTCTTCTCTTTCAAAGGATTTGTTGTTGGCTGCGAATGATCTGACCGCTCTGCTGGATGCCTTGTGGGTTACATTGCAAAGCCATCTTCGCCATGTTGTCATCTACTCTCCGTAAAGTTTGCGCAATACAGTTCCATTTTCACCTCTTTATCTCTGTCGTGATGGGTTCACTTCCAGTGTAATTCAGAAGCTTTTCATTAGTGATGCTGTTTGGAGTTTGGAGTTTCCTGTTTATATGATCAGAAACCAGCCAGGTTTCTGAGCTATATAGTAACACCGACTTTACACTGGTGTTTCGTTTCGCTGCTTCGTTTTCAGCGACAGGGAGCGGGAGCGCCACACCCGGTGTAGCTTTCCAAATGCGTTTCTACATTGTCATTGCACCGCCATTGTTCGCAATAACACTTCCCAGATAGCAGATTTAGTCGACATCCTCAATGTTTACGAAACTGCCATAGACTGCCACGCTTAGGGCGCACGCACACATGTGGCTGAAAGATGAACTGATGGCTTACATAAACAAACATGATTGATTGATTCAGCAAAGCTGAGCTTTCAACTGAATTCTCGAGATCAAACCAGTGCTTGTTGTCCACACTTGCATGCACGGAGCGTGGTTATTTATCAAGATCAGCCTTAAGCTTTGCCGTCAGTTCATCTTTCAGTCGCATGTGTGCGCGCGTCCTTAGGGGAAACGTATTACAGGTTTGTACCCGTATCAGCTTAGTCTTCTGCATACTATTTTCAGGCCAGCTGCGTGGGCGTTTCTTTCCAATTTCGCTGAGACCCCTTCCTGTGTATGCGTCATAAAGCAGATGTCGTCTGCGTAGTCCAAATCCCATAGAGTTGGTCGCCGTTGTTTACGGCAAATTGTCGCTGTTACTGCCTTTCCAGCGAACTGTGAGACTTGAGACTTAATGCTCTGCAAGAATATTGTAAGACCTGGGGCCTCAAAATAAATACCACAAAGTCAAAGATTCTAGTCTTCCAAAAAACACTGGAGAAGACTTGCTCTAGAAGAGAAATGGTACTTGGGAGAGACCGAGCTTGAAGTGGTGAAAACCTATAAATACCTGGGAGTGTGGATCTACCATAATGCGCAATTTAAATATCATTTGCAAGAAAAACTGAAAGACGCGAAAGTGGCGATAAACTGCACATGGAAATCTCTCCTGAGCAGGAAAGATGTACCAACGAGCACCAAATACAAACTTTTCGGAGCAGCTGTAAGGTCCATTATGTGCGACGGCGCACAAGTCTGGGGGATTATGCAGTACGATGAAGTTGAGAACCTGCTCAGATACTTTCTGAAAAAGCTATTCCGACTGCCCAGAAACACTCCAAACAGAATGCTGTATCTGGAAACGGGATTGTCACCTCTACACATATTTACCGCAGACATGCACTTCTCCTATATGCAGAAGGTTTTTCGCATGCCCGAAAATAGACTGCCTAAAATATTGGCTCAGTTTCTGCTAAACGGACGTCAGCAGTTCTTTCGGGAATGGGAACTTCTATCAGCCACTCACTGCGAAAGTTCAGAGTGGGAATCATGGGCTACAGAAAATCTTAAAAAGATGGATGCTTCATATAGATCATCTTTTATAATCGATTCAGAGCGGATCTCTCAGTGGCTAATATACAAAGAATTGAACTACGACCTAAGAAAAGAAAATTATTTCAACGACGCGTTTTCAGTGGAGCAAATTCGCACAATTTTTATGGCCAGAGGTGAATTGCTTAAACTCAACTTTGTCCCAAACATAGCAAGCAGCAACACAGCAGCATTTGCAATTGGAACGAGCAGGAAAACACTGTCCATTTTATTGGAAACTGCCCAATCTTGAGGGAATACAGAATTTTACATTTTGGTAAGGCAAGACTACATCTGCACGAAGTTCACCAGCTATTAAATGGATCAAATTGGAGGATCCTTTATAATTTTATAAGTCAGGCAACTAAATATCGAAAACAAATAGTGGAAGGGGACTTTTAAAACAGAGTAACACGGCCAACCGAATCTCGCGTTATGCAGTTGAACGATCTGGTATCTGGGGAAGACCCGGGAAGTCAGGTGTATTAGACTGAATAGCGAAGAATTTGGAAGGCAGTGATCGACTGACGGTTTCAAACCATGTCAATTTATTTATTTTAGTATTTTATATACGAAAAAACTTCTTCTTTTGATATAAATTTAGAATCTAAGCCATCATCAATGTATTATCTGTTTTATAAATTTAAATAAAGAAGAACACTACTACTACACTACTATAATGCCATTATCAGCTAAATGATACCCTCCGGAATGCAGCAATTGTGGAAAGAACTCCATATGACCTCCCTCTTGATAGTATCAAATGCTCGCTCAAAGTCCACCAACAGTACCTAAAGTGGAGACCTCTATTCCGTGGACTGCTATACAATTATCCGCTAGGTGTTAATGTGGTCTACACAGAAACGGTTGAGCCTGAAACCATTTTTCTCTCGTCTGAGCTGGCCATTCAGCACTGGTGAGATTCAAACCAGGATGATAAAAGCCACGATTTTCAAAATGGAATTCTACAATGACTTGAGTCGCCTTTATTGGAAATGGTAACAATAACGCCTTCTTTTCTTTCAGAGGGGATTGTTGCAGATACTTAGGCATTGAGAATAATGGGCTGCAGATGGGTCGTGTGCTATGGGTGACCGCTCACGCGATGCAAGGTAGACGGTGGCCAAAACGGCACCATTCCTGCTATGACGATCGCTGCTTCATTAGATATCGTCCTGAACGAAAAACAGACCCGAATTGCGCTTAGGCGCTAGACCGCCTCAACACCCTGGCAATAGCTCGGGACCGCAAATGCTTGGGCATACACAGGAGCAGCCTACAGCATGATGGATTTACGTACTCCCATAAGCCCAGCAAGCATTTTATGAAATTTTTGATCACACTCGAGTCTTTTTCGAGTCCTCTGATTTAAATAGTAATAAATGCGCTTGTTTTCTGATCATAAATGATACTTTTGTCGGGAGAAAATGGTACCCTAGCCGCGACTCTTCATGAAGAGTCATTTTTAACCCGTTTTTCTGATCAGTTTCGACTCATTTTCGAGTCATTTGCGAGTCTTTTTCGAGTCGGTTTTTAATGAATCACATTTTGAGCAAATTCATGAGTCATTTTCGAGCCTTCCTTAAATCGCTTATAAAACTAATCTCTTTTTAAACATCAAATGGGCTCGAAAAAGACTCACCAAGGTGAGGAATCACCTAATGATCTTCCAAATGCTAGGTGGGAAGGAGTCGTCGGAGCTCATGCTTTAGCATTATGCGAGATAATGCTCCGCACCCATTGGCAGACTTGTTTTGGAGGTACTCCAATTGCTGGCGAAAGCAGAGCCTGGTGTCTATCATGACACCAAGGTACCGTATAGCGCGATTTGAGACCTTTTCTGTCCTGGCCACGTGGATGGTGGCAGCACACACCTAAGCAACACACTCGAGTATAGTCGACGTCGAGCTTCAGGGCACTTTATAGAGAAGACTAGATGTGTTCTGCGGCAAATAGCCTCAAACGCAACAAGGCACCCGGACCAGATGTGTTTGTCGAGTGCTTGAGGGAAACAACATTTCCAGATAGATGGAAAATACAGAGGCTGGTGTTACTCCCGAAACCTGGCAAACCACCAGGGGATGCTTGCTGCTGGACACAGTAGGAAACGTTTTGGAGAAGCCGCTTTGCAATAGGCTTGACGTAGCAGTAGAGTTGGCAGGCGGTCTTTCACCAAGTCAGTTTGGGTTCAGAAGGGCAAAATTCACCACCGATGCCAACCGATGTGGTTGGAATTGCAAAGGAAGCCATATCTGGAGGAATATTGCCTGATTGAGATTAAGATTGATTAAGAACGCTTTCATCACAGCGTACTGGATGAACATTCTGAACGCATTAGAGTCGTTCGATATCCCGGCATACCTGTACGCCATTATACGCAGCTACTTCTCGGGCAGGCAGTTGCTTTACGAGACAGAAGAGGGCATAAAAACTCATAAGATTTCAGTGGGAGTAAGTCAGGGCTCAGTCCCAGGGCCTCTTCTATGGAATATCATGTACGACGGCATACTGCGGTTACCCTTTCCTGCTGGCACCCACTTCGTTGGCTATACGGATGATGTGGCTCTGGTTGTTGTGGTCAAAGAACTTCAGATGGCCGAGTCTGCATGTGGCGCAGGCATAACCATGGTTTACCGATGGTTATCTTTAATAGGGCTAGAGTTGGCAGCGCTAAAAACCGAGGCGGTACTGGTTAGCAACCGCAAGCGTGTCGAAACTGCTACGGAGGGTGTATCTGTGCGAATGCTTCTATTCGAGTTCCGTCTTTGTGAAGGGAAGTTGTGGACTACTTTCTTCTGCTGCGGTACGGTCATCTTTGTTGACACCACGAAAATTGCAACTCCTCATCCTCGGCTTGGTGGGCTGTACATATATTCATTCAAAGCTTGTTCTTTGAAAAGAAAAGCTCTCTCTTCTAGCTATTGTTTAAGAGATGAAAGTACCTTTTGAATTGCAATTTCAAAAAAAAACACTCAATACTTCAATTCACTTTGCCTTACAATCGGTGCACGTATTTCCATATTTTATTAAACCAACAGAAACAATTTATTTTTCAATTTCACATTTACACAAACAAACAAACAAACAAACGAGAAAAAAATATCCTCTTACTTTATAATGCCGCTTAACTGTCAATTGTTTGGCACCTACGGACGTCGATCCACATCCCACAAATGGTCCCTCTGTCCGTGCACACTCACTCGGCCAAGGTGAGTACCTGTCAAAACAAAATATGAAATTTGAGCAGATTTCAGTGAAATTGTGGGCCCGTCAACCCAAGCGCACGACTCCGGCCATTAAAACTGTTTCTCGTAACAAAGAAAACTCATAACGTATGTTTGGGTAGTTCAGATTTTCTGACACAGATAGCCGTGGTCTGGTCGGGTCTGGCCTGGGCCCAGGTCCTGTCGAATGTCCAGGGCACAGCTGACATGCCGACACACACACACCCCCGCTTCACCCCCTTTCGCCTTGTAGTATGCATGCCCGAGCACAGTCAGAGCCACTTTGGGGGTGGGCATCGTTCGAAAATTGTATGAATATGAAAGTGATGAAAACTCAACGATAACGTGCCAAGGTCGTTTCCGGCCGCGTGCATATGAACCGCACAGCCGGCCAGCCCTTCCGTCGACTTCAAACAATGCAATGCGGTTAGTTGGTGGCCAGGCTTGGCCCACTACCCAAAAAAGGAACTGTGAGTGGGTCCTTAAGTAAAAACCCGCAAAGAAAAAGTGGCTGCCAACGGACGCTCGTCAGTAATTTCAATTTCATTCTAAGCACCTTTGACTGATGGCTGGTTAAATTGGTTTGGGCTGGGAATGGGTGGTGATTATTGAGTTGTTGTGGCCGATAAGCAGCAGCTTACCTACCGGGTGAACCTTTCAGCTCCTTTTCTTCATGCCTGGCTAATCAGAGCTGGCATTGGCCCCGAAATTCAAAACTGGGACAGACCACCCGATCCCAGACAAGAAGAACCTGCACGAGCATATTTAATTACCACAAAATGTCAGAATTAATTATGACAGCTGTCAGTTGAGTGTGCCGAAGCTGAAGCTGAAGCCGAAGCTCAAGCTCAGCTCAGAGAACCAACAACTGGCTGACAGACAAACTGAGTAAATTGAAGGAATGTGGAGAGACAATGACAATGACCACCGCCACGTTGAATGATAATGATGAAATGGGTCAAGCAGACCAAAAGTGACAACTGGCCCAGAGTCAGGTGGTTAATTGGGAGTGTACGCAGTCTGAAAGCAGATTGCATTGGTGTGGGTAAACAAAGTGGAACGAAATGTTTGAAGGGTGTATTGAAATTCTGGCAAAAGGGAACTTTGAAGTATTTTAATTCAAATTGAATACCGCAAATTTGGACACACTTAATGGTTATGAGTTCTAGAGCTTTTCAGTCTTGCACAAGGCCACTAAATTAGACTTTTTCCAGTGTTTTGAAGGGTCGGTGGTGATTCTAAATGATGAAATGGTCCATCACGTCGAGGTTTTTAGTAATTTGAGCATAAAGATGCAAAAAATGTCTTATTTGACTCTTTTTATGCACGATTTGTGGAGAACCTACACTTTTATTTCAACTTCCTTGATATTATCAGAAAGAACTGCTCCTTAACTTTGAAATAAACTATCCTAAACAGTTCTACGATTTTTTCCAATGAAGATATACCATTTTTAGTAATTGTATCCGAGTTCACAAAAACCCAATATATAGTTGCTACCCCAATGTAGGCAATGGGTTTTGTTGAAAATTTCTATTGAAATTCTATACAAAATGTTTCTGCAAGGCATACTTTTGTGCAGTAGACAATTTAGCTGTTTTATTATTATCGAGAATATGTATTCAAAATGGAATATCTTCGCTTAAAAAAATCGTAAAACTCTTTGGGATACTTTATTTTAAAGTGAAGAAATAGTAATTTGCAATAATATCAAACAAAAGTATAGTTTCCCCACAAAGCGAGTCTGAAAAGTGTCAAAATAGGCTCATTTTGCAACTTGAAGCTCAAATTACTAAAAATCTCGACGTGATGTACCATTTCTGAATACAGATTCGTGTTTAGCACACGAAAATCATCTAGAATCACCACCAACCCTTCAATATACAGGACCATGTTGCCTAGTGTTATCAGTCTACGCAAAGCTTTTCAGTCTACCCAAAGCTTTTCCACTTAGATTGCACTGTTCTCAGAGCTTTATAACTAAAATTTACAATTTCTTGCCTGTAAGCTTCTTCTTTTTCCAAAGTGGTGGTAATGTCATACTCTCCAGGCACTGTCTACACTATCGATTACTTACCCTTCACCTGCTTCACCCACAAACTTTACCATTTCATCACCTTTCCATATTAAACTAGCGCCATCAGTGACTCATGACTCAGCTAGAGTTTGCCCCAGTGGCGTTGTCTATCCCTATCCCAATTCATCTAGCTCCATATCTATTTAACAATCCATCTGTCTGGCTGTCTGCCATCCAATGGGCGGGCCATTCTCACTGCCATTCATAATGCATTTGCAGCTTGATTATGCGCCATTCTAGGCGTTCAATTATTGTCATGCATAATATCAAAATATGTTTGCCCGATAAAGCAATGGTCTCCATGTCCAATGTGTGTGCGTATGTGTAGATGGCAATTAACGCGCCAAGTCAAATGCAACTAAGGGATCAGGGAGCAGCAGCTCAGCGCGGAATGTGGAACTCTGCGTTAGGCCTCATGCATAAAACGAAATTAAGTCATTATTTTAATACGCGGCGTCACTTGGTCGACGATGCGTCCAGCTCTCACTCTACCGCTTGATATATGAGCGATGTTCTGTATGCATAATTTCATTATAATGTACTACGCACTGGGTCTTGGATGGGGGGTCCAGCATTGGAATGAGAGCTGGACGACATGTATATAAAATGCGGCCTGTCCGCACGGCTGGACGGAGGTTATAAATGGATGTTTGTTAAGTGCGCAAATCGTCAGCGATGCGTAGGCCGAGGTCGAGATCTAGGAATAGGCGTGTGCCACGCCTATTGAGACAAGCACCCGAGGCAGCTGCAATACGGGCGCCTCTTCAAACTGTCTCTCTCTCTCTTTCTGTCTCTGGCGACTTCCGTCGACTCAATTGAGCATTTGCATTTGTCGCTACTTTACCTAGACACTGAAAGAAAAATTTCTAAAAAAAAAAGTGGAAAGTATGAAGAGGTGACTAGAGACAGCTTACGGCCGCGTAGACACCTATACAAATGCTGATGTGTGTGTGTGTCTGCTCGCAGCTGTCTCGTTGATATGGGTTCCGACACTATGGCGCTTGTCCACATATACTCCCAAGTATTTATGTCCAGGTAAGTGATGTAATAGGTAATCGTTAAGGAATACGCCTGGACACTCATTATGACTGACACATTTAGCTCAATGTTCCATCGCTTCGCCCATCTGACACAGTGGCATTATAGATGCAGGTGTCTCTCGCCATAATAGCTGTATCGTCAGCAAATGTTGCAGTGAGAAAGTCTTGGGGCGGGTCTTCCAAGAGTATTGTTCTTCCGATAGGCATATCACAAGTATAGAGAGAGTAGAGGGTTCATCCAAGGATACTCACTTGAGGTACAACAACTGGAACCAGCCCCTTCCAATACTACCGAAAAGGTTCTGTCCGAGAGAATGCTTCTCACAAGGGTGTATAGTTGAGGCGGTAAGATGACTTTTACCTTACATAATAGTCCAGCATGCCACACTCTATCAAAAGCCTACCTTATATCTAGGTAGACCGCCACCACGTACTCCTTAGTCTGAAATCCGTTGAGAATAAAGTTTGTGTTAGGGGTTACGTATGACTTTCTAATCCCGAACTGAATAGGAGCTATTCCGCCACTTACCCCATCCGATTGCCATGATTCGGGCTAGTAGACACCTATTGAAAATGTTTGCTACTGTGGATAGAAGAATGATCGGATGTTATGAATCGACCTCAGACGGGCTTTTCCCAGCCTTATGGATTATGACGATCTGAGCCTTTTAAACACGCCTTCGGAAAGTAACCCATTCGCAATGTCGCGTTGAAATCTAAGACCAGAAACAGAACCGCTTTTACTGGGAGGGCTTTGATGACCATATTGTCAAATCCATCCTCGCCTGGGGCCTTTTTATTGTTAAGTTCATTGATCTGGTCCTGAACCTAAAATAAAACAACATGGTAAATAGCTTCAATTATTTAACAGAGATTGTTTAATGAAAGAAAAAAAGTATTTGAACCAAGTCTGCAAACCTGTAAAATTATGATCAAGGATCGGTCCGGGGGTTCGAACGCGTTGTAAAGTTTAAGGCTTCTGTACTTATTGAACTTGAGGATTTGTTTCGAATCTGGGTTCATAGATTGTTACACAGTTGACAGATTTTTGTCTCTACTTTCGGTCAAAATTTAGTCAATTATTTGATCAGGAGAAGTTGAACGGATCATATTCCTTATTGTTATCATTCATAGGCATGCAATACGGGCGCTTCTTCAAACTGTCTCTCTCTTTCTGTCTCTGGTGACTTCCGTCGACTGTTTCGAGTCTGGGTTCATAGATTGTTACACAGTTGACCGATTTTTGTCTCTACTTTCGGTCAAAATTTAGTCTATTATTTGATCAAGAGAAGTTAAACGGATCATATTCCTTATTGTTGTCATTCATAGGCCCACTAAAAGACTTTTAAAAGTGCTAGGTCTTAAAAATTTTGGAAGGTAGCCTCACTTTTTACGTACACAGAGGAAAAAATTAAGGAACATTGGACTCAAGATGAGCCAGAACTTTATTTCTGTAAATGTACGAAATTTTCTTTCCCCTTTTCCACTTTGACGTAAGTTTTATTTCCATGTCGAAATCGCCATATGGATTGGATTTCATCCGTATTTATCATTTCAACCGATTGTTTGCAATAAGAATATATAAAAATAGAATGCTATTAAAGTTCTTAAGAAATCGACTTTTATGATTGTTTGAACCGAATTTTTTTTATATACATTGTGTCCGGTTCGGGCTTAGATGGAGGTTAAGTAAGTTTGAAAGGTTCGGTTCGAGGGACCCAAAAATTCCGAACCTAACCGTTTCTTTGGCGTTTGGGGGTGATTTGAACTGGTGACAGAAACCAAAGTTGTTTTAAAACAAATCATTGCTTATAAGACAGATATCTGTAATCATGGTTTTTGCAGTTCAAAGTAGGCAAGTTTTTTGTTTGCTTTAAAAGTGATCCATTTGAACGAGATAATTGGGAATCAGTTTGGGGCAGCGACACACAGAAACCACAAAATAATACATACAGCCATGCTCCCATTTTCGATTTCGCAAAAATTTTACGATTTTGAAGTCCAAATTTGGTCCAAAAACCGGTTTGAAATCGCAAAAGTTTTGCGAAAGTGAAAATGGGAGCATGGCTGATAGTGTTAAGGTAAAAATTTATTAATTGTCTTCCCTAATTACACTGTGACACATTTTTGAACTCAAAAAAGTTGATCGCGTCGAGGCCAACAAATTCTGAAAGGGTGTGATGGTAGTATAAAACTCTGTCTTGGTTTGGTCTGATCAGCTGCCGTTTTCTTTTTAATGCATTTTGAACTTTTCAGCTTCAGAATAGGAATAACGATTCCATATCTCGTATACTATTTTGAATTTCGCTTTTAAATCTTCAACAAAGTTGTTGCTCTTTTGGCTTGGCTTTCAAATCATTTCTTTGTAGCAAATCAAAACAAGAAAGAAAGTCGGTCAAGCCCGACTATAACATACTCTGTACAGTTAATGTCGCAGCTCTCTCTCTCTTTCTCTCTCTCTCACTTAGATTACCACTGTTGAACGGAATGCTGTGGTTATGGGTGGGGGGTGTTAACAGACCATCTCTGAGATCTCTTCGTTTATACGGTACAGACAGACAGACGGACAGACGGACATGGCTATATCAACTCGGCTGTTCATCAGAATAATATATGCTTTATAGGATCGGAGATGATTCCTTCTGGCTGTTACATACTTTTGCACAAACTTAATATACTCTGTGTACCTTTGGTACAGAGTATAAAAATTACATCTTCATACTCAAAATTACAAAAGTTGGCCAAAGAAGCCAAGTTTTGACCACTTTTCTACAGTTTTTTTACTTCATCTTAAAACCCGTTTCAGATTAGGACAAGTAATTCAGCACAAAGTTGTAGCTTAGACCAAAATAAACAAACCGTTAGACTCAACCAACTTCATTTAGTTACTCTTTCATATAGTTATAGGCCCACAAACACGAACAACTGTCATAAAAACTCGAAAAAACGAACATTTTCTTTAATTACAGTTTTTAAGTTATGTTTTCTTACTATTTTCTTGATTTAATACAAAACAATCAAAATTGTTGACTGTGTCAGCCAATTGGTACTAAAAATTGACATTTTTCGAGTTTTGGTTCCAATTCTACATGCTTAAGGGTCCGTAACTATACGAGGGACCAATCGAATGAAGTTGGTATGTTCCAAGCGCTTGTTTATTTAAGTCCAAGCTACGTTTTTGTCCTGCCTTGCTTAATCAAATTCGTTACAGTTTTCAAGACAAAGTTGAAAAACAGTACAAAATGAGGGGAAAACATGATGATTTTAAGACATTTTTGTTATTTTGAGTATAAAGATGTGACTTTTTTGACTTGTTACTTAGAAGTGTTTTGTAAGCCAAGCCAAGAGCAACAACTTTCTCTCAGACGTCAAAGCGAAAATCCTAATAGTTTGGGAGATATAGATTTGCGAATCCCAATCATAAGCTGAAAACTTCAAAGTGCAATAAAAAGAAAAAGGCAGCTAACCAGACCAAACCCAGCAAAGGTTTTTGTACTACCATCATACCTTTTGAGAATTTTTTGGTCTCGACTCTATTAACTTTTTAGTGTTTCATAGTGTTATTAATATTCATAAGTGTAGCATACTTTCAAGGGCATTTATTATGTAATTTTTTTTTCGTGTTGTAGTAGGCTGTTGTGAAATGAATCAATTAGTAAGTATAATTATTGCTACATAAAGTTAGTCTACATCCATCAGTCACGGAGAACAAACGTGTTGGCGACTAGGATGGATAAATTTATTTTATTTATATATTATTTATTTATTTATTTTTTTCTTTTGACTTAGTATTCTGGCGTCTTTGTAGCTGTTCTGATAGTTTTGGGGCACGCCTTTCTCTTAACAAGATTTACTTTTACTGGCAGCTAACTCCTTTGCTTGTTTCGACCTTGCTGCACCTCTTTGGCAGGCAGGCCTTTTACACCAGGGGCTTCTTCGCTCACCATTCTTAATAGTTGCCACAAACTCAGGCCATACGATTCTTTGCTTTTGCTTCTCTATGGTTTATTCATATTTCAGAAATTGTATATTGTATAATAAGAAAAAAATACTTGAAAATATAGGACTATTATGTCTGTTTGAAATTTCTGGGTCTTAATTTACTAATACAGCTAATATGTTTAATAAACAAAATAATACTGGCAATATCTGAATATTTAGAAAATCTGGTTCAACTTAGTCTCAAGTCAACGATCAAAATCGAGGATGACTAAAATAAAATATTATGGGTGACAGTTTCATTACCAATTTTATACCTCTATCTATCTGTATTATCCTGTCGATTTTGAGACTCTGTTGTAGTACACCCAAAACAAAAAGTAATCATCAAAATATGACCCTGTTTGGTCATCAATTTATAACTATGGAGTATCAAATTCTCTTTATTACTCCAAATATAAAGTTTATATTTTCGAAAGCATTAAAATTATATTTCAAGCGTATCATATTGATTCTAACTTTTATCAAGTTGACACTTTTATGTTTGAATTTTTTAACACTAGGTCTTATCTATTTGAAATTTCAATTATCAAACTTTTACTATCATATTAATATTTTTATTTTTTTCTATCAAGTGTGTGGTTTCTATTCAGTCTTCTAAAAATCAAAAATCTACAAATATTTGTCTATGATGAGCATAAATGATGAAGGGGGTTGGCCTTGCAAGGCAAGCAGCTGTTCTGTTACTGCAGCGTTCTCCATAGAAGCAGTCTCGGAATACTGTGATTTATTTTTTCCTGGTTTTCCTCTTTATCAAAAGACAAGTTTTGTTTTCGCTTTTACGTTGTTTAGGCATGTTGATCGACACGAAAATAGAGTTCAACTAAATATACCGATCCGATTTGGCAGAGAAGCTGAGAGAAAAACCTCCACTTCTACAGCTGTCTTCGTTTCGAACCTGTCGCATTGGGCGTCATCTTGCAAATCGCAGAAACAGATACAACAGCATTGTGGCGTGGTGTATGTGCTGTCCAAAAATGACTACAAGAACATATATATTCATATAAAAGTGAAATTGGAAATTTCCACGAATTCTTCTCAGTGTATTTTTCTTCAACGCCCACGCTTTGCTCAATTAAATGCTGCCAGCCGGGCGGCCTACCTGTCTCTACGTTTTGTGCGTAATTATGATAAGAAAAGGTTTTACTTAGGCCTACTCCTCGTTCTCTCTCGCTCTCTTTCTCGCTTACCATTCGTCTGCTGTACGCATTGCCGCCTTGTACCTTTTGGCAGCCTATTATTTTTGTTGACTACCGTTCCTCGTACGCATTTGTTGTTGTAATGATAAACTACCTCCTTCTGTTGATGTTCTTGTTGTTATTGTTATTGTTGTTGCTGCTGTTGGCTTTGGCTTTTGTTGTTTTTGTTTGAATTTGACATGGTAATTAACCCGCAACGCTCAACTTTGCCCAACGAATTCAACTCGGAGTCGGCTGTGTGTGTATATACTTATGTACCTACCCACAGGTGTGGGTGCGTAAGTGCGTGAGTGTGTTCATGTGTGTGTGTGTATGTTTGTGTGTGTGCACGCGCTGCTTCCTTTAATTAATCAAACATTCCCGCTCAATTTTATTAATTTCGCATGTGACAATAAAAAATTAGTTTTCGTCTAATGATTTAAATAAATTGGCTATACATAAAAAATTAGCGATAACAATTTAACCAAATTTGGTGGAAGAGTCATCAAAAAAAATATATATAATGTTTATTCAAACATTTATTTTGAGATTTTTATTAAGATGAACTTGGGGATACGCTTTGTGAATACTACCAATAAAATTTGTATCAATATCAATTTGATACGCGTTGTCTCAAATTGAAACTGAAACTAGTATTATTATTTTATGTAGCAATTTAAGCCTAGAGGGTATCAAATTGATATCTTTGGGTATTAATTTGATACTTAGAATATCAATTTGATGCGCAAAAGTGTTAATTTGAGTTAGAACGTTTGAATTGTAAGACGAAGTTCAGTATTTTTAAAAAGTAAATGCTATGGATGGTTCTAAGCACAACGAAAAAGTAGGAGGGGGCTTTTTTTCTCCCAACCTAGACTTGAACTTATTGTTCCGCCTTTCTGATCACTGTAGTGTGTACCAAGCAGAGCTGGTAGCCATTCAGAAAGCTGCCACCTGGTTTAGCACACTCAAGGTCAAAGAAGGAAACGTATTTATATACACTGATAGTCAAGCCGCCCTTAAAGCACTTGACTCTTATGCCAAGAATACTAAAACACTAACGGAATGTGGCTTATCTCTGAATGAGATCGCACGACATTTTAGTATACACCTTATATGGGTGCCTGGACATCGCAACATAGAAGGAAATAAGTCTGCGGACAAACTGGCCGGAATAGTTACCACCATCGAGCTCCTTTCTGAGAAGATCATGATAAGGCTGCCAATGGCAACAAATAAGCTTCACACCAAAGCTGAAACACTTCGTCTCGCTACGAATGGGTGGAAAAACCTTATCTCCTGTGCAGCAGCGAGGCTTACATGGCCAACATTAGACCAAAAACGTACTAACACACTTTTACGTCTTAGAAGGGACTGCATTTCACTTCTGGTGGGACACTGTCTTATGCCATGACTTCTGCTGAAATTGCAGATACGAAGAAGAGGAGAAATCGGTTCAACAACTTCTTTGCCATTTGCCCCGCCTTGAGTAGAAGGAGACTGAAGACACTTGGTCAACCTCCGCTACTCAACCTCTCGAAGACATCCGGGCTTGAGATCCCAGCTCTAATGGTTCAGTAACGAGGACCACCCTCAGTTTTCCAAAGGGTTAATAGCGAATAAATATGGCATCGCAATGTTGACCCAAAGTGATTTAAGTGGGAGAGCGACTTGTAGCTCTCAGCCATCGCCATAGGTTGCGATCTTACCTAAAAGTAAATGCTACGGAAGACACTTTCCCAAACGACGTGCTGAAGATAAATTAATGGGTTTCAAAATTGAGCACGAACTTTTATATTTACAAGGTTAGTTTAAGCAGCTAAGCATAAATGTAGATGTCGTTTATTTTTTACACACATATGTAAATAACAAATGTCTCGCTTTAGACTGGATATATACCATGCCATAATGCTGCTGTTACTGTTTCTGCGCTATACAAGATGACGCCCAATGCGAGCTGTTAGATTCTCCGCAAATTCGTTAAGATCCACATTTATGGTTTCCAGCATGAGGCATATCCTTTCAGTGACTTAAGATTTAACAACATCCGCGTGGACACGGAACATGCAGATTGAGAGAACAATTTTTTCTATAGAGGTGCGTCCACACCTGAAGATTTCGACTCATAAGAGTAGTAGTAGTTTGTTGTTCGGGGAAGTGTTGGAGTGCCCCCATACTGAGTTTACAACTCTCCTAGCAGCCCTATTTCCTGTACGAATGTCAGGATTTTCGTGGGGTCTAGGTTACTTATCTTGTTGAGGCGTAAGCTGTGTTCCCCAAATATGTTGAATCTGTGCCTCGCTAGAGCATCGCAGTGGGCTAGTATATGTCAAATCTTAGCCTGCTGTCGAAGACGACGTCAAGATATTTGACCACCTTTTCCGGTGTTATGAAGCAGCCGGAAAGACATATTATTCTACTGAGTTTGTATCTCCTAGTGAACGGTACAACGTTGGTTTTTGCAGGGTTTAGGTTGAGCCCAACCTCCTTGCAGCAATCGGACGTCACTTTCAGTCCCCTTTGGACTATGTCATATGGGGTTTCTTCGTACTTTGCTTTTGCAAGGAAAACGATGTCATCTGCGTATCCCTGGCATGTTATGCCTTGGGACGCGAGTCTTTTTAAGAGTTCATCCACAAGTAGGCTCCACAAAAGTGGGGAGAGTACTCCTTCCTGGGGTCATCCTTTAGATGTGGTTACTGTAATAGATTTTTCACCTTCCACTACAGAGGCTTCCCTGCATCGTAGAAGTGAATCTATCCATCTGCCTTTAGTGGGGTTTATTCCTCTTCTGATTAGGGCATTCTTGAAAGCCATATGGAATGTGTTGTCAAATGCTCCCTCAATATCTAGAAAGGCGCAAAGAACCACTTCCTTATCTTCTAGTGTTTTCTCGAGCATCTTCCCAAGCTGATACAGTGCCGTGTTGTACTCTTGTACTCATAAGTGTAAATGAAATACATTTTGTAAAAGTCTTTTTAAAATGTCATGTTTTAATTTAAATATCAGTTTGAAAAGAGCTGAATTTATATAACAAACTTGATAACAAAAAATGTTAAATCAATCAAATCTAGTATCAAAATGATACTCGTAGTTTGACAATTGAAATATCAAATTGATGAGCCGTAGTATCCAAGTGTCAACCTGATACAAGTTTTGATATCCTCGAATTATCATTTCAATACTTTTGAAAATATCATTTAGATACTTGGAGTATACCCAATAGTTTCAAATTGATAACTATATAGTATCATTTTGATGATTACATTTCGATCTCCAGCAAGAGTATATAAACTTCGGCACAAAAAACAACTTAACCACAATTCCTTTTTCACATAATAAACAACCCGCTCCAAAAAATTCAACTTATAAAGCATAATTTAATGAATTAATAGACAACAGTGAACTCTCAGCGTGGGCAACTTGATTTCCACTTGTGATATTTAAATCGCCAAGAACGAAATCCCAGACAGAACGTAAAAAACAAAAAAACAACAATGTTGATTTTATTAATTGGATTTACGCTCAGAGTTTTTTATTTCGAAAGTGTTATATTGTTTGTTATGCTGTTTGTATTATTTGTATTTGATTAATATTTCTCGGGGCGGGCGAGGCCCCGTGTTATACCTGTTGTTGTTGTTGTAGTTGTTGTTGTGGTCACTCCGTTCGCTAAACAAATAAAATTTTAATTTTCATACCACGGGGGGTCAATTTTTGGTTCAATCTTCTTACTTATGCATGCGCTGTCGCAGCATCTTCTCGGACGTCGGTCATCCATTTCGAGTGGCGCCAGCTCTGTCAGTTTCCTCCCCTGGCTTTGGTTGGGTAAAGAGTAACGATTTTTTGATTTTTATTGAGGTGTCACAAAAGCATGGCCAACAACTCTGTTGGAAAATTGAATTGGTATTGGAATTGAAATTGAGTTTTTTTCTGCTTTTTTTGGGGAATATTCAAGTTTTATGGTGCTCCCCAAGTCGTTTGACAAGGCGCCGAAATCGTAATCAAAATCATAAAAAGAAAACTGCGTGGACGGGAAAAGGAACCGTTTTAATTGGTCATTGGAGAAAAATGGAAATGAGAAAAAACAGACGACAGCAATTATCAATTGTGTTTGTTACGAATGTCGTAAATTCTGGAATATAATGAACGATTTTATATTAGATAATTTATGGGGCCATGCTGAGTTTTTTCTTCTAGTAAAAATTTTATTATGATTATTTTGTTGATGGATTTTTATCTGTTAAAGTTGGAAGCAAAGGGAAGAAATATTTATTGCACTAAAGCTCTGAAATTGGTTGATTACTGAAGTCTTTCCGCGCATCAAGGCAAGCATGTCAAGCCGTCAATAGCTTCAATCCTATATAGCCTCAATCCATTGGCATTTCCAACTGCTCGCTCTTACGTAAATGAATAACAAATTTAAAACAAATATATTTCTGTTCGAGTCCGCACGACCCATCATTAATCACAGCTTGAAAGTATTTTGTGTCATTCCCCCAAAAAAGCCACCACAAGTTATATCTGTTCATAATTATTGGGGCCTGTTTTTTTTTTCTCTCTACTCTGCGGCTTCGTTTCGTTTTAATTATTTGCCTGACTTGCAGAGGCATAAATATTCCAATAAACGTCTGTGGCTTTTTGGCACGCGATGTTTCTGGTTTTTCTCTTCTTTAGCTTTTGATATCGTTTTGTTTTTCTCCCTCCCGCCTTTGGAGTTTCCACCAAATGTCAAGCCCTTTGCCTAGATATTGGGTCAATATGTCAGCCGTTTGCATGTTTTTCGTGTGGCCCGAGACATGCATTAATTATGTAGATAACTGGCGACTGCATACAAAAAAAAAATCCAAAAATCGAAACAGAAACCAAACCAGTTGCCCCCACCAGGAACCCATGGAGACTGTCAAGGTGTTGGGGCATTAGTTGCACTGCGGCACGTCAGATTGGAAAGTTCACAAGGCAACAAGGTGTTTGCAGAACTTTTTAGCCAAATGTCAACATATGCAACTACAACTACATACATGGCCATTGTATCTGGGGCACAAAACAAGCCTTTTTATTAATTACCAGCGAGCAGTAACACCACAAACATATTGTGTCTGCATTTGTCGAGCATATAAATTATTAAGTTATCTCCGATTTCGGCTTATGGATGCTGAACTCTTCCACTTAAAACGAAATTTATTTGACTGCAACGCCATGTTTTATGCAAATCTATTAGCTGAATTATGTTTTCATTTGGTGAGCCCAAAATGCTGATTGAGATTTTTCCACCACAAAATTTATGCATTTCGATTGCTGTTTATGTTTTGTTTGGAATAAAATACAATAAAATAAAATAAAAGTGAAAATCAAATGAATATTTTTCACTTTCCAATTTGGGGGTATCTCTTCATTTGTGTGTGAGTAGAAGATAATAACTTACCGTACCATTGGGAATTCTTTTAAAATAGAGTTTATTTTGGTGTTTGTTATGCAACTTAAAGAGGTGTGGATGAAAAGCTTTCCAATTGGTTCTTTCTTTTTGAAATCAATAATTGAACTTTGCATATGCCATTTGACTCGCTGGTAAAAGACTTGCAAACCTTGAAGAGTTTAAGTAGTTACGGCTTATGTCGAGAAACAGGACTGTTGGATACCAAAGACTACATGGGGTGGAACATTTTTATCATCTTCCTTGCTTAATTCGGTGAAGGGCAAGGTTTTCCCACTCAACCACTGTGCCTTGATCAAATTTTTCCTATTCAAACTGACTAATTTCACTAGTTTTCGGCCAAAATTATTCATTGAAGCCAGGAACCGAGCATAACCGTAACCGAACCGCCAAATCAAGCTGATTACCGATACGGCGTCCTTTCGAAAACGGTGAAGCGAACTATGAACCACTAAAGATGAATCACTGAGGAGTTTTAAGACCCAAACCGCATACCTTCAGACCTTTAGCAGAATAATTGATCCTTCAGCAGGTATCAAGTGGTAGCAGTATCACTTCAAAGTAGCGTATACTGAGAAAAAAAATATTAATCTAAAATCTGTAATTTTTTTGGCGACCTTTCTAATGTTTAATTAGTGTGAGTTGGCTGGCTCTAGGTCCGAAAAAGTTGCGTTTGTTCACAACTTTTAAACAACTTATGCATTGTACCACCAAAAAGAGCTGGTTGCCTATACAGAACTGTTTCATCGTTATCCCTAACGACTCTTCAGTAGGCTTTTTGCTGAAGAAAGCATGATTGCCAACTGCCTCTCCATACAATCATTGCTTAGATCAGTTGGGAACTGCTAAATGCAATGAAAGCAAAAATAGACAAGCAATAAGTGCTTTCATCTTTCTGGTGTTAATGCTTAAGCTTAGGGCTGAACTTTTTAAGTGCAAAAGCTTGAGCTTTTGAGCGAACTTAGAAGTGCCCGTTAAATTTGAAATGCGGAGCATTCAAAATCTAAAAAATCTAAAATCTAGATTGAAAATCTCGTGCAATCTTATAAAAACAAGATTGAAAAACCTTGAAATGAGCTAAGAAATCTTAAAAACAAGATTTATCATCTGACAATTTATCAACCATCCTACAGTTTTCTGTAAAGCTTCAGTTGAAATTTTTTTTGAAATATATAGATTTATTTTGCAAAAAAAAAAAACAATTTTCGGTTGCAATGTAACCCACCACCACCTCTACTGGGACTCGAATCACGACCTCTTCGTTCAATAACACAGTGACACGACCCATTAGTCGATTTTGCCGTAGGGGGTCAATTGTTAAGCGCAGCCAGTTGCAGTATAAGAACTCTGGCTGCGAAAATCTCTGCTCTTATACTGCAACTGGTTGGACCTAACAGTTGACACTCGATGGTAAAGCGGTGGTGTTAGTGTTTCAGTGCGCAGAAGGTACTAAGCTCAAGTCCCAGTATCGGCGAATTAAAAATTTACAATTTTTATGTTTTTCAGAAAGAAGAAAATGTTAATAACACTAAAACAACTAACTAAACCAACCAAATCACACCACCCTTCGCTCCACCCATCACCTAATAATAAATAAATCTTAATTTATTTTTGTCTTTTTTTTTCATATTAAAAAACGAGATTGTTTCATCTTAAAGTCGAGTATAAACGATCTTAATTCAATATTGTTGGCTTAAGATTTAAATTGAGAATATAATCTTGGGTTAAGATTATCTCGTCTCTGTCGAATTCTGACACTGTTTCGTCTTGTTTCAAGATAATAATCTTGATTTTAGATTGATTTTTTTCTCAGTGTTCTTTTTCATCGATACATGCTCCTCTATCATGATACCACATATTGACTATCATGATTCTGCATCACTCGAGTTCAGCAGGAACATAATTGCAAACTTATACTTCATCAGGGAGCAAGTTGTAGTGCTAAACTCCAATGGCTTTTGTATATTTGTAAAATTTAAGTTGAGCTGATGGACCCTCTACAAGGGAGACTACTCATAGACCGAATTGATCCTTAGCGATGCGGTATTGATGTAGATTTTAAGGATGACTTGTCAAGCATTCTAAACCACGTCATCTAGTATATTTCCAGCAATTGTTTACAGATCTCTTAATATACCTGTGATCAGAATGAAAATATTTCTTAAAAATTCCTAATTAATGAGTGTAAGTATATTATTATAATCTGTACCGAAGGTACATAGAGTACATAAAGTAACAAAGAGAAGGAATCATTTCCGATAAAGTTCCCTATAAAGTATACATTCTCTATAAAGTATATAAACAGCCGAGCCGATATAGCCATGTCCGTCTGTCCGTCCGTATGAACGAAGAGATCTCAGAGATGGTAAGAAATAGAGGTTTGAAATGTATGGGACATATATTTCTTATACTTGCAGGCAGATAAAGTTTATTTTAAATATTTGCCACGAACCCTCCTGCCCCCGCAATTTGTAAAAAACCTCATATCTCCCACAGTTTTGTAGATAGATGGTTTGTAGCTGCTATAAATATTTAATAATCAAAATTATTTATCGATTTGCAGAAAAAAATATAAAGATCGGTTGAACCATACTCAAGTTATGACCAAAAGAAAGTTACTTTCCCCGCCCTAGCTGTAGTGGCGTCATCTATGGGTCAGTTTTGAAAATCTCTCAATGTTCAATGCAAGTAGTGGCGCCATCTATTGTTCAGCAGCGCTGCTTTCAGCTGCTACATCAGGTACAGAGTATATAACAGTGGGGCTGAACCGTCTTTTTTACTTGTTACTTAAGATTTTAACTAATTGAACTTCAAACATTGCAAGGGAGAGTTACGAATCCAGAATGACATCTAGATACTTGGCCTCCTTGACTATGCTAACACTACTGTTATTCTAACATTTTTGAAGGTCGCGATGCCTCGATCAAAAACATGCATTTTCCGGGAATTGTTTTGTTTTGACATAGAAAAACACATAAGCACGTGTGTTATGGAAATAAATGACAAGCAATGTGGTTAAGAATGTAAAGTAAGTGCAGTAACTACTTGTGTATACTCCTGTACCACTAATAACGGACGCAAAATGGTTGAAATGGTGAAAATCTTGGGCTGAGAGTGATATCCTCAGTTAGTTCTCCTTCGATTTGAAGTGCATAGGTAAAGGATGTGCCACGAAGAGTGAATCATTTAAATAATATAGCGTATTTTCAGTGTTTTAGTGTGCTACCCCTACCCTGCAGTTAACCGTCAACGCAGTTTTGAAAATGCTCACATTATTATATCATCTTTTAATTGCCTAAAACGCCATTCCCCTCACAGTTTCAATACCACAATCATACATCATTATCGACTTCTTTCGCCGCCAGTGACGATTCCACTCTGAAATAAATGACACGAGTGTTAAAATGGAAATGAATTATGAAATATTTTGCAAAGCGGCTTAATGAGCCAAAGTCAACGCAAGCGGCGTCAATGTAAAAGTAGCTGTCACATTAGCACCTTACGCGATGTTGGACCCCAGATAAGTTAACGACAGCAGCAGCAACAAACAGCGCCGGACAACGCTGACCCCGGCCACCTCTTGTGACCCCCCCGCCTCGATGGGCCACTGAGGCAAGACCCATTGCCTGGAAGCGACTTGTGCACACTTTTATTTTTCACAAATGGCAAAAGACAAAAAAAAACAAAAAAACATTGACAGGTAGGGGGGAAAAATGATGTGATAAAAAATGTACCCAAGTTTATGCGATTCCTTGGCCAACAACAAAAAAGGTCAAAAAGCGCCCCGAGACATCATAAACGAAGGTTCCAGCGACGGCAAAACAATAACTGCAGGCAATTTGGACTCTCGCAACTGTTTATTTGTCAAACATTTTTCTCTTTTTGACATGTCGACTTCCAGCGGCGAGGCCCAAGACGACGAACACGCGCGCGCTGCCTTTTCTTTTTGGGTCTCCGTCTCCGGATCCGGGTCAGCTCAAAAAATGGGCAACCAACTGCGACAAGTTGGGATTCTGGATGTCCGAAAATTGTTATCGATGTTTTTGTCATGTTTGAGTCAAATTAAAATCCCTCAATAAACGGAAAACTGTCAGTTCGGTTCACTGATATATATATATATTATATATGTATGAAATGATTAGAATGCTAAGCAGGTCCTGGACGCTAAGATGTGGGATGTAGTTTTTAATTGGCTGAAATGTTTGGGTTTTTTTTTTACAATTGCCAAAGGGGCTGGAAATTGATTTATAAATGGAGAAAATATTCTTTTGAAGTGGAAAATAATTCAAATTGATGGGGATTTCGCTGGCTTAAGCAACATTTTCTAAATTTAGTTTCAGCTGCTTAAAGGAACAAAGCGAGCTTATGGCATACCCTAGTTAGTGATTTCATTTAAGAAATATTAATAGGAATTTTCATAGCTCAAAAGATAACAAATTTATTCACTCACCAAAACAAATTATTTATTTTTGTTCTTCTTAATAATCAACTTCATTTTATTGCTGTTTCCCCAAATGATTTATCAGGCTCGTGCTTCGAAAGCGTTTGGGCGGCAGCCTAAATATGTTTCCCCCCCCCCCCCACTCCAATTTCATTACGTCCATAAGTAGACAAAGTTTTGCAACCAGCTCCACCCCCTCCATCTTGACAAGGAGGAAGAGTGGAACAAAAAAAAATATAAATGGCCTTTGAGATTGCAGCTTCATTTACTAATTTCACTGACTATCTGCTAATCGAGCGCAAAATAAGCAAAAACATGCTTCGCTGTCGTCTGGCAAATGGCATATCGGGTAGCCAGAAATGTCCCGGATCCGCCTTGGCAACAAACTTGGGACGTTAATTATACGAGCCAAGTTTGGTGGTGTCTACGCACTTGTAACTAAACCGGGCGGCGATGCACATTAATTAGTTTTTATGATTATTGGCGGGGCATTGAAATACAATCCGAGAGATGTCGACGAGCTGGAGACGGGCGGTGGAAAATTTACATAAGTCAAGGCAATATGTGGCCTGGGTAGTTGAATTTGTCAATTTCTAATGCCAGTTTATCGTACGAGGCTTATTTACGAGCTCGCCTCGGGGAGGTTCAGACAGCCGGAAGAAGTTGCAAAAGAGGAGAGGCTGGAGTAGGCCACACACACATCCCTCGCTTCAGACCCATAAATATGCAGAAGCTGGCGTTTTGCGGGCAAATCCATTTGGCTAAATAAATGCCATGGCTGACATAAATAAAAGACAATTAAATTAAGATAATCGTTCCGACTTTGTTGGCTCTGTTTGTGCGCCTCGCACCACCCGATAGTTGCCCTGCTTAATGCGCTCGCACATAAACATAAAATCCACCCAACAGCTTTAAATGCGCTACAAATTAATGGCAATCTTCCAGTCACTCCGTCTGCTCCGCCGCAAATCCTCCATCATCCCTGTTTAAGCTCCACTCTGCGACAATTGCCATGCACTTTGATTTGGCTTTGATTTTTGGTTAATTACTCGTACAACTGTCGAATGTCTGTTGGGTATTTTTATGGCCCCGCCTCGGGATGTGATAGAAAATGAAAACGAGCTAAGGCGGAGTATGTTGTTGGGCATGGCCAATGATGATTTGGCATGGTCTCTCCGTTTAATTGCCAGCAACCGCAGATTGTGAATTAAATCAAAATAAAATCAAATTACATGAAAAGACAAAAGCGGAGCTTACGATTAATGCTTAACTTCCGCTGGGCCAAAAGCTGTTGTTGCCAAAAGTTAATTTCTGCAGCCCTTGCCAAGGTTTTGATTTGGGAATTAAAAACGGAAATTAAATGTTAAGCGAGTGAACAGTTCAAGTTTACACAAGTTAAACACCTGTTGCTACTCTACTAGATTGTTTTTCATAATACAACTTTTTTCATAACTGTCTTTTGTATGGCAGCTATACAATATAGTTGACCGATTTTCATCAAACTTGGTAAAATTGTGCAAAATCTTAGAAAACTTATAAATACGAGGTTTGGGGACTTTGGCGTTGAAGACAAAAAAGTTTTCCTCACTGAAACTACTTTTTCGACCGATAGTTCCTATGGAAGCTATATGCTATAGTCATCCGATTTGTATCAAACTTGGCAGAATTGTGTGGTAGCATATAATATTGATCAGTAACGTGTTTGGGAGCGTTAGTATTGAAAACAAAAAAGTTTTTCCTACTAAGACTTTTTTTCAGAACTATATTTTGTATGGCAGCTATACTATATAGTTGACCGATTTTCATCAAACTTGGTGGAATTGTGTGAAAGCATAGAAAACTTATTAATACGAGGTTTGGGCGAGTTTGCGTTGAAGACAAAAAGTTTTCCTCACTAAAACTACTTTTTCGACCGATAGTTCCTATGGCAGCTATATATCTGATATGATGCGGCCGGTTCCGACAAATGTGCTGCGTCCTTATACCAAAACACTTCGTGCAAAGTTTGGTTAAAATAGCTTTAAAACTGAGGGAGTAGATAGCATCGAAACAGACGGACAGATGGACATGACTATATGAACTCAGCTCATCATGCTGAACAAGTATATACATCCTTTATGTGGTCGGAGATGCTTCGTGCTATGCGTTACAAACATCTGGACAATTTCAATATACCCTCTACAATGGTATAAAAAACCCTTAAAATAACTATTTGAATTTCTTATAAAAATCACAGTTTGCCTGGGCATAACAGGATCACAGCGATCTACCCCTTAAGCGGCACTGGATGTAATTCTGAACCTGTAACCTGTAGACACTTTCCTAAAGTATACAGCAGCAAAAAGACTTCGGGAACTGAAACTTCTTAAATTATTTACCTAAGGCTACAGCAGCATCCTGCTTGAAATGGGAAAAACTGCAAAGGCAAATGGAAGTGACTACTGTTTACCAGCTCAGAAATGCAACGACAATCTTAGAAATTGGTTTCCGGGGAGAGAGCAATTGGAGCAAGAAACTGCCTTCAGGGAGAACAAGCTTACCATCTATACAGACGGTTCGTAGACGGAAGAGTGCACAAGAGCTGGCATCCTTTCCGAAGAACTAGCTACACAGCTCTAACTCCGTCTTCCGGACTGGTGTCGCGTTTTCCAGGCAGAAACTAATCTACACTTTGGTCATAACTCCAAGGAACATTTCAATTCTAGTCGACCGTCAGTCTGTCATCAAAGCCCTGTCATCAAACCCCACAAAAAGCAACCTAGTCCTTAGCACGATGATAGCCTTGAACCAAGTCCAACAACATTCCATCACTTTCTTCTAGGTACCTGGCCATGCCGGCATACCAAGCAACGAGGGAGCAGACGAGTGCGCAAAGACCCCAGCAGTACATCATGACAGAAGTATATCGGAAATTCAAAACTAGGGCGGAACGACAATGGGACCTCGCACCTGGTTGTCGCATCTACCGATACTCACTCTGGCCCAGATACTCACCTGACAGAACTTTCCAACTCCTACACTTTAGCAAGAACAGGATTAGACCAATCGGAGTCATAAAGGGGCGCTTCACCATGGGTCACATGGCCATTAGGAGGACTTTTGTCGTATTTGTGGAATGAGGAAGAGTTAGAAAGCTTCCAACACCTTCTTTGCGACTGCCCTGCACTTCTTAGGAAGCATACCCAGTATCTGGGAAAACCATTCTTGGAAGACCTGGGTAGTCTGTCTGACGGACCTTGTTCTTTTTGTCGACTCCATAGAATGTGGTACATGCGTAGTGCCTGACCGTCAGAACAGCCCATTTTCCTTTCCATAAGGTCTCTGGGTGAACTCAGCCTCAGCTGAGCGGCCTATTTAACCTAACCTAACCTAACTGTAGTATCCACAAGCAAACTTATTAAGAATCAAAACACGAATAAAAATTGTTCATTCCTCTCTTCCATCCATTGTCACAGAGACACGACCTACCGACTTGGTGTTGGTCCCCCTTACTTTACTGGGACTTGATTTCGAGACCTCGAAGACTATAACACACCACACACACAGACGACGGCGCTTTAGCTCACTCAACTCTTAGGCATAGTCGAGACCTGTCGGCAAAATCATAGTTAAGAATGTAAGCAGTATGCAGTTTGCCACCCAGCGTGCAACAAGGGCCGTGATGAAGTGGACAAGACATTCGCTTAGAAAACGTCGAGGTTGTGGATCACTCCAATATAATACAATTATATACAAGTCAACATATAGTGGCCAATTCAAAGCACCTCTTTCGAGCTCAATTTTCGTAATTTATTGTGGCTTCTGTTAATTTAAGGATTCTATCGTATCAAAGAAATGACTCGCTTAACTGGCAAGGACTTAATAAATGGTTTTCACCTCCCCTACCCTTGACCAGCCGACTACTTTGGCTCCATTCAGTTTCTCAACTCCAGCCCTTCCGCTTAATATCTGGCCCCAAAGAACCCTTTTCTGAAACACAAACGACAAACTCTTCTTAAACTTTCTGGTTTTTGTTATTTTTATGCCCCCAACTCAAACTTAAACTCGCCGCTCTGTTCAGATATTTAGCCCATAGCTATAATTACTATATGTATGGCTGCCTCTGCTGCGTCTGCAACATTTATAAGTTTATCGTCTGATTGCCATCGTCGTCCGTCGACCTGGCCAAGTGCCTTGGATTGTGGGATTCGGTTGGGATTCACTGAGTGTGTATGTGTGTGTGTGTTAACTTTGCGTGTCCTTTGTGCATTTAACGGCTATTTTAAAGTCAAGAGTGAACCTGCCTATAAATTAACTAAATTGTTGCAAAATTGTCTGTGGAAATTATGAAATTATTATAAATGGTTTTGACTTTGGCTTTGCCAGAAAGTGATCTAAGCGAAGTCAATAAACTGTTGGCCAGTTTATTTAATAAACATTAAAATGTTTTTGCTTTTGTTTCTGTTTTGGGTTCCTTTTTTCCCCGAGCCACGTTAATTTGCGTATAATTGCACATAATTTGCTTAAAATAAGCCAACAGACAAAACGGCAGGAAAAGTTGGAAATACTCAAATTATTTATGCACGTGAGTTTTCGGCTTGGCTTACAAAATTATGCATTACAAAAAAGCGGTTAAGTCCTTACGGAAGCCGGCCATAACACCTCCAAACCTTCGGCAGAAAGTAGAAGGAGTCAGCCCAGACATGACTCGAGGGCAGGACAGGAGCATATTCATATGCATGTTATTTCCACCACCATTCCATTCCCCTGCCCCAATAATAATGATAAAGGAAAACTTTGCCAGACATTGCCGTTTGTGGGCCCGGCTCACCCACAAAATACGTGTTTATATGCGTGAATTTTGTGAAGGGACTCAGGTAATTACCCCTTGTTTTTGGGTTGGGGGAGGGTGGCCTCAATGGCTTTTCGGGTGGCAGCGGCGGCATTTGAGCACTTTTTATGCATAAATTTTCGGCAAGCAAAGGCGCGTGCCAAATCAGTGTTTACACTTTTATTTGTTTCTGCCGGGAGGGATGGAGCGGCTAACCCCAATGTTAGCTAAAGACATCACTTGCCCGGTGCAAGGGCAGGCATTTTTGAATAATGTCTAAATTAAAGGTAAGTTTTGGGGAAAAGTGAGTGTCGTGGGGGAGGACAGGGTTGGATCAACCATAAATGTGGTTAAACGAATTGAACCGCTTCAATTGTATGCAAAAGATTAAAGTTTTTTTTTGAGATAGTAGAAAGCAGGGATGCTCATAGCCTATGCGCACACCGCGCTTTCGTAGTATATTGCAGAGTTCCACTGCCTTGGCCCCTCGGCATTTCATACCGAATGCTTGCCGAAGTCATGCATCACTGTGTCTTAGACGGGATTTACACGATGAAGCAAACTTCATAACGTTTTCTCAGTAGGCGAGAGACATAAGTGTGAATCTATAAATTTTGTTCAACAAATCTATTGGAATTCCCTTAATTTTCAAGCCTACTATGAAAACTTCATGAAGTTTGCTTAATCGTGCAAGTCCCGACTAAGACAGAGAGAAACAGTCACATTTTCGGAACTTAGTATGTTTTCTTCGTTCTCGTTCTTTTCAATGCCTTTTGCAAAATCGAACGCAAAATCGTTTGTTGGCGACGAAAGTCGAATCTCTTTCTATTTCTTGTGATAGTTGTGTTAGAAATATTTTCTACGTTTGTACTGCTGACTTCGCCACCGTAAGCTGGCTAGAGGAAACTCTGCTAATCTGTTTAACTAAGCAGCGGTGGGCATCAAAATCAAGCAAGACTCTACAACAACAATCAGTTCTTTGCATTTATGTTTTAAAATCGCCTTCTATTGCGTCGACGAGTTGCGGTGCCTGTAATTTGTTGTGGCTTGCATCTGATTGATTTTTGAGAAGAATAACGGGCTGGTCTTCAAAGGCGCCACGGGTTTTTATACTAAGTACCAAAAGTAAAGTTTGTGCAAAAGTATGTAACAGGAAGAAGAAAGCATTTCCGATCCTTTAAAGTATATATATTCTTGATCAGCTTCAATAGCCAAGTCGATATATCCATGGCCGTCTGTCCGTCTGTCTGTATGAAAGCACAGATCTCAGAGATGGTAAGAGATAGAGTTTTGACCGATATGGGACAAATACTTCTTATACTTGCAGGCAGATCAAGTTTATTTTCAATTTTTGCCACGCCCCCTGCCGCCACCGCAATTCGGAAAAAACGTCATATCTCACACAGTTTTGATCATAGATGGTTCGTGCTTTCTAGAGATGATAGTAATTTTCATTATTTTTCGATTTGCCAAAGAAATGGTAAAGATCTAATGAACGATACTCAAGTTATGAGCATAAGAAGGTTCGCTGAAGCAGCGCAGGCGCCATCTATTGATCAGTTTAGAAAATCTCTCAACCAGCATTGTTGAAAGCAAGTATTGGCGCCAACTATTGGTCAAATCATGACCAAAAGAAAGTTCGCTGCCGCAGCGCAGCAGCAGCGTTGCTACTGCAGATACAGAGTAGTATACAGTCGGGCTTGACCGACTTTCTTACTTGTTTTCCGTGGTTTTGCTAGAGTTTCCTACCCCCTTTTGGATCAATTACGCCCCTCGGTTGCTAGTGCGCGAGGTGGGCTGCTTTTTTTGTCAAAACTAGCTCTAGTTTACTGATGTTTGGGCTTCGTGAACGTCATCATAAATTGTGAATTATATACTAAATGCATTTTCTATAAAAGAAAGGTCTGAAAGATCAAAAAGTGACACATGGTGAATCAAGTTAGAGTAATAAGCATTATACTGCTCCAATAGACTTTCCAGAGAAGTTGAAACCCAGCGTACTAGTGATTCATCTGACCACCAGTAGTCACTTTTCTCGCCAGTTGCTTTTACTTTAACGTCTTACAAGGGTAGCATTTTCTATAACCAAAATAGGCAACTTCTAGTGTGACCAGACATAATTTTAAATTTCAAAACATGAAGATCACTTTGCAAAGTCATAAAGAGTAATACAAACTTTCTTCAAAGTGTAGTTTAATCTTAGAAATCATACATTTTCCATCCCTGGCTGAAATAACAAAAAAAATAGCCTCTACTTGCCTCCTTAATAGCCTCTGGGAGCAAGTTAACTTGGAAAAAAGGGTGCCAATGCACACAGGTATTCTTGCAGTCCCTTTTTTGGGGGGTATCTTCTTGCAATCCTCCCCACCATGCAAATTCAAAAGCTATCTCAATTCTATTTGGTCTACTCCAACACCAAAGAAGACCCACCCCAGGTTGGATGCAAACCTGGGCCATAATTTGTGGACTTTGCCAGCCTCGAGGGCGTCTTATTTATAGCGTGGCTTAAATATCAAAGCAAGCCCTTCCCTGCCACTGCTACCCCATCAGTAGATGGTAGTCGGACTCCGCTTTTATTGATACAAGTTGGCTTCGACTTTTTTTTTTCTTATATCCACCTGTGCGCGAGTGGAGTTCAAGTTTTCGTATACATATAAATATATGTTGTATGGCCGCATTTTTGTGGTTATAATCGGATTTTATTGCAAATTAACGAGCCACCCCCAACCCAGCAATGGGCCCGTATAATTTATCTCAAGCACCTTATAAGTCGTCGCATTGCTTTGGGTTGGTTATTTATATGATTTTTATTACCATTGTCTGTTTGTCAGTTTCTGTGGTTGTTAGGCAGGTGGGCCACTTCATTATCCTTTTTTCGTTAAAGTTGGACCCTTTTATTAGCCCCGCATTGCATTTATTGTTATGTGTATTTGTTGGTATTGCTCTCCTCTATATTAATTTGTTGCCACCGCCGCCGCCTCTCAATATTCATTAGTGCTTTGATTTGTTATGGTTTCGCTTGGGGTTTTGGCTTTTTCGCTTTGATATCAGTTTTTGTGTTGTTTTTATTGGCACAAGTATTTTGATTACAGAGCAGAGAGCAGGAAGGCAGGAGGCAGGAGGCACAGGGGGTGCTCACTATTATTACACACAAAAACTACAACGAGTTGAACTAGTTTGGCTGCAGCTGGCTAAATGAAAGATTTAATATTTCTCATGACGCAAATGGTTGTGAACGAATTTTACTCTAAGGTAAATGAATCATTTGGGTTTCATCGCTGGAAATGGATTATTAAGTATTGAAATATCCGAATCGGTTCGAACGGGGCTAGGAGCTTCCTTTTAAAATTGCAAATTTACATTCATCTCATCAAGTTTTTCTGACACTTAGAAGCTACTTAGAAGATTATAGATCGGTGCTTAAAATTCAAGAAATTTTTAATAGTGTAAAAGAGGATCTTTTACTCCACATTTGATTTTTAAAACGAATGTTTCTCGGTTTTTTATTTACATACTTTTTACACGGTTTTCTATTTACATTCGCTTTTACTGCGCGAACACTTCGGATTCAGTGGAAAGAGGGGTGGAAAGACAGTGCAAGAGGTGGAAAGAGGGCGAACAGTGACTTAGCGGTGACTTAACAGTGACTTAACTGTGACTTAACAGTGACTAAACAGTGATTTAACTGTGACTTAACATTGACTTAATTATGACTTATCTGTGACTTAACTGTGACCTAACTTTGACTTAACAGTTACGTAACACTGACTTAAAAGTGACTAAACAGTGACCGGCTTAACAGTGACTTAACACTGACTTAGCAGTGACTTAAGTGACTTAACTGATGTAACAGTGGGGGAACAGCTATTGACAGCTTGTGATTTTGAAATTAAGCCTTAAACTTAGCATCAAGTTTCACAAAAAAGCCTCCTGCCACTCACACCTCTTTCTTTCAGTTATTATTTTGAAAGAGTATATAAAAATCATGATTTTTGAATTCAGTTTACAGTTTACTACAGTTTACTAACATTTGTTTTCGGTGGCCAGGCGTTGGTCGCTGTTGATTTTCATTTAATTACCGCACCAAATTTCCGACACTTTAAACGATCGCAGCACAAAATAATTGCAAGTGCTGAAAACATTAAGAAACCGGCTTTTCCATGGCTTCAGTTCCAGCTCCAGCTCCAGCTCCAGTCTCAGCTCCAACCCGGCTTCAAGCGAGACTTTCGTTTTCGTTTTTGCTGCTGCTGCCAATTGTAATTGAATTTTGTGTTGTCGGCAAAGTGGCAAACGTCAGGCAACATCAGCCAACAGCAGCCAACAAGCAACAACAGCAAAAAGGAAGCAATTTCAGGCTAAATTTAGTTTAAATGCCTACCAGTTCAGTTTCAGTCCTGCCGCCTGCCGCCGCCTGCCTAACTGGCTAACTGACTGACTGACTGACTGACTGTCGCCGGCGACTTCATGTGCTCGCTTTTAGAGCAAAAGTGGTTGGTTGGTTCGAAATTATGCTTACTTTGGAATTCAATTAACTTGAATTTGTTGCACTGGCGCGACGTGATTTCATTTTTTTTCATACTTCCAATGCACTTTTCAAAGAGCAGCATCGAAAGCTGATGATGATTGTGTTTTATGGTAGCTAATGAGAGTTAGTGCCATTAGGTTTTACCCGATTTCGACATTACCAACAGCATCGGCAGCAGTAGCAGCCGCCGGTTATTGTGCCTATTGTGGAGGCTAAATTGATATGGTTGTCAGCGTTTGTAAGTTTATGTGGATTTTTTTTGTGAAATGATTGACAAATCTGTAGATGACAAGTAATTTTTGGAAAGCAAAGGAAATTAATCGATAAAATAAAAGAATGGCTTTTCTTGTTATATAATTGCGATTCCAGGGATGCATTTCGCAGGACAATAAACGTCACTGGGGCTAATAAACTTTCTGAACTCTTTTGAATATGAGAATGCATTTTGAATTCACAATCAAACTGTGAAAGCCTTGCTCTTAAAGCGTATACCAGCCCAAATCTTACTATATCCCATAGAACGCGATAGATTTTCACTTTAAGTACTATGTTTTGAGTTCCGAATCACCTAATTTTAGACCCTTTCAAAGAACTTTATGTAGTTTAACATCTGATATTCAAAGTTGCATATAAAAGGGCCTCGGAGTCCCATCATCAGTAGGCTTTGCTGTACACTACACATTAATTTTACCCAAAAAGAAAGGACGGAAAATGTAACAGTCTCTCTCTGACACTCAGTGAGACAGACTAGGATATCTAGACCGGAGCTGGCCAGTCATAGCTACCAGGAGCCGAACTCATGATTGTGTGAATTGGTGAACACTGAATTGCAAGTAAAACGGCTGTAGTCAGGAGAGAGCGCTCTTGCTCACTAACACAAGCACACTTTTTTGTCCTCTCCATTTGGCCACCACTGATCTAGACTGAACGATACCGCTTCTGTCAGAAATTGATCAGCTGTTCGCTCTCACTAACGCTCTCTGTGTACATTTGGGAATATGGCCTTCTCGCTGTAACCACTGTGATTTCCTATGTTGCAGTATAAAGTATCTAAACAATGTATATAAGGCCCAATCGCTTCAGCCAGTCAAAATTGAGAGGTAGCGCAAATTTGATCTCTAATACTCATTGATATATGTCAGTGAAGCATGACTTCGGCAAGTATTCGTTGTAAGTTGCCGAGTGGGTGCGGCATCCAGGGGCTATGGTTGGGTAACACTGCACTACATGTTTGCTCTCTCTCTTTCTCTTTGATCGTTTTTCTTTTCTGTATCACTTGTCTTCAAGAAATTCCCCAAAATTCCTCTATTCCATGTTCAAATTCAAAACGTTACATTTTGTACTCCAAATAAGAGAATATTTTTTACCCTTGTAGCAGTCCAAAAATCTTTGCCTTGTTTATCCCCGAAATGTTGAATCCAACTCACGATGAATTCGTAAAATGTTGCCCAATCAAATCCATGCGTATCTCCTACAGGCAGACCCAATTTAATTGCAATTTACAAAGAATTGCTTTCCAGCAAGCCCAGCCTAATCCTAGCCTTCCTCTCATTTCACTCACATCACACACACACACTCACATCCTCTTCAATCGAATTTGAAGTCTTCAGCTGTAAAACTGTAAACTGTTAACTGTAAACGTTGCGTTTCCTATCTCTCATGTCTAATCCGAGCATATGGCTGAATGGTTATGCTGAACTGAACCAAAACCCAAACTGAAACTGGAACTGCGACGTTCAAATGTTTGTTGTTGACGCTTAAGCTTAGAGCTCATTACAATTTTCAAGTACATTTGCGTTGATAGTTACACCGAGTAGACTAACACACCGAAGCCCGAAGCCAAAAGGGGGATGGGGGGGCGAAGTACCCGGACCGTGAGAGCCATTCCCAACTACCCTTGAGCTGCTCCTGCTCCTCCGCCGCTCGCTCGCTCTTTCTATTTAGACGACTGCCCCTTCATGTGTTTCATGCATACAAACAAGCACTTGAAATATATACTATGCAAATATCATGCTAACTACACACAGATACGGCCGAACTCCACTCCAAAAACGGGAGGGATAGCCCCTCTCGAGCGATGTAAATAGTCAACACAGTTGCCACTGCAGGGATACACAGATATAGATATAGTCAAGTTTTGGGTTTGCCTTGGCAAAATGTCTGTTGACCATTAAATTCACTTCACTTCATTTAAATCTAAAGCATTTTTTCGGTAAAGACTTTTCATAGATTTGCATGCCGTGGTGGTAAAAACTTTTTCAATAACAAAAAAGAAAATGCGTCAAAGAAGTGGCAACTGCAAATAATAGTTTGCCTTGGCATACGAATGACAGCGGGGTTTTGTATGTGTGTATTCTGAGTGGAGGATAGAATATAGGGACTTTCTCATGAAGGTTGTAACATTAGGAAGATTTCTGGGAGAAGAGAGAAGTATAAATAAGGCAGGCATTCTGAAGATAAAACTATAAGATGAAAGAAGAAAGAAAGAAAATGTGCGGAGAAAGAAGAATAAGAACGAAGACAGAGAAGGAAAGAATATAGAAAGAGGAAGAAAGATGGATGAAAGCCAGAATAAAGAACGAAGAAGAGTAAATAGAAGAAGCAAGGAAAAGAGGTACAATAAAGAAGGAAGAAAAAGAAGAAAAATGGAAAGAAAGAAGAAAGAAGTTAGCTAGAAGGAAAGTATAAGGAGGATAGAAGAAAGAAAGAAGGAATATTGAGGGAAGAAAGATGGAAAATTGGAAAATGGGAGAAAGAAGAAAGATAACTGGAAGAAAGAAGTAAAACAGATTCAAGTAAGAACTAAGAATAAGAAAAAAAAGAAGTAGGGAAGAAGCTAGGTTGAAGAAAAGTAGAAGAAATGCGGAATTCAATTGGTAGGGAACATAAGTAATATAGAAGGAAGAACTAGTTAGAAAGGAAATAATGAAAAATTATGAAAGGAAGAATGATGGAAGAAACAAGGAAGAAAGATGTTTGAAAGAAGGAAGAAAGAAGGAAGAAAGTAGGAAGATAGAAGGAAGAAAGAAGGAAGAAAGAAGGAAGAAAGAAGAAAAAAAAAAGGAAGAAAGAAGGAAGGAAGAAAGAAGGAAGAAAGAAGGAAGAAAGAAGGAAGAAAGAAGGAAGAAAGAAGGAAGAAAGAAGGAAGAAAGAAGGAAGAAAGAAGGAAGAAGGAAGAAAGAAGGAAGAAAGAAGGAAGAAAGAAGGAAGAAAGAAGGAAGAAAGAAGGAAGAAAGAAGGAAGAAAGAAGGAAGAAAGAAGGAAGAAAGAAGGAAGAAAGAAGGAAGAAAGAAGGAAGAAAGAAGGAAGAAAGAAGGAAGAAAGAAGGAAGAAAGAAGGAAGAAAGAAGGAAGAAAGAAGGAAGAAAGATGTTTGACAGAAGGAAGAAAAAAGGAAGAAAGAAGG